>JAPMNP010708258.1:0-26861 GCA_029874935.1 Atherina boyeri
TCAACAGAGACAAAACGTCACAAGCATACACACACTGGGCAGCAGGTTCAGGTCATGGCCTGCGGGTCGTGACACTGTACCTCTGTTGATCCAGCCTTTATGGATGCTCAGGTCTCTATACCGCTTTCATGTCCTTTTTTTCTTTCTTGGCGATAGAGAAAACAGCTCCTTTGCTGCTGCTGCATATGCATGTCCCTGCATTTTGTAAAATCATGATTGAACAAATTTTCCAACTTGCCATGGTAGTAAGTTGATCTTCTCCTCCGTGTCAATCACTACGCGTCGGTTCGCTGTGAAAATACTTTCTTATTGTGCGTTGGTGCTATTTGTCCCTTACTGCGGCTGTAGTTTCAAGATGGCAGACCGTCATGGTGCTTCCCTAACGGCTGACCTGTCCTATGTATAAACAAATCTAAAATTTTTCGCTTAGGAGAATGTCTCAGATTATTAGCGGAGCTCATAATACATCAATTATAACACATATATAAATGTAGACATCAATTTTAGCCAGTAAACAACAGACAATGTTACACAATGTCCCATTAATTGGACATCCTCTCCTGGGAAAATTGGCAGTTGTCGTGGATATTTTCCACTTGTGAATATCCTTTCCCTCTGTAGAATGATGGACCCCAAGATTTGGGTTTATTTGCTTTATAAAGCTGTTTAAATTGATTGGCAGAAACAGTTGCCCCTCTTAAGTCATTGCTGTTGCCATTTCTCATTTGCATAGTGTTAAAAGATACCTAAGTGCTCCAGATCAGCAAACTGCCAAAACTTCTGTTTTCATAGTGGTTTACACCTACTGAAGATCAATTAATCCAGTGGATTAGGAGTACCTGGCAGCTACTTATCCTCTTAATTCCTGTGGATTTAAGCAGTAAGGTTGAACTTGATATTTCACATCCTGCGTCTGCATTTTGGCTTAGCTTTATCATTAAAGAAATAATGACATAGTGTTGTTGTTTACATCAAACTGGGCCAAACTAAATGAGCTAGAGGGAAAAAAAATCTCCATGGTGGATTTGATTGGCCTTGCAGGGAACTACAGGTCAATTAGTCTTTGGAGTTTTGCTTCCCTTTTATCTTTGGCCATTCCTTTTAAGATTGGAGACACATTTTAATGAGACTGCATCAGAGCAGGCATGGCCTCTCTTATTTAAACTCAGTAACAATATAGAATGAAATAAGTCTCATGTCCTTTTGGCAGAAAAGTATATTTTCAGTTTAAGAAGATATAAGCCTAACCTTTTCACTGACCCCCTGCCATCATCGTATACTGCATGATTCATTTATTGTTTTTGTTGACCATGACGGATGGGGGAAATGCAATGAAGTGGGTCCATCCACCCATGTTAGTGAACCTATCTGACATGTGTGTAATAAAGAATTATTGATTTTCCTATTTTCTGCACTCCATTTATAATTGTATGGATTCGCTTTCCATGGCTGCTGCTCCAGCACATGCTTACAAGTCTTCTAGAGAAGCTGCAGTGGCTGCTAAATTCATAGCTGTGAAATACACATATGTTCAAGAAGGATAGCAGATAAACAGCCTTTTGAGGTTATTCAGTGCTTCAGCTCTCAGTTGCCATTTAGGCTTTGCTTTTTCCGCAGGAAGGTTGCCATTGTTTCCGAAATCCTTTCCTACAAAACAGGCTTATGATGCAATTATAAATTAACTTGATTATTCATTAGCAGCCACTTTTTTTTCTGAAATGTCTGACTTCTGATGGGCTTCAGCTTTTTCCCACCATTCAGCTGAGAGTTGATTCTCTTTCTCCTCTGATGATTGTGCTGAGTTAGAAAATAGAAAGGGAAACAGCTGCTGTGGAAACAAACTGTTGACAGTGCATGTCGGGCGGTGCGTCAAGTCATCTACCTGTCTCATACCTTTTGTTATTTATAGTTCCACTGAAGCCGTTTCTCCTCGAGGAGATGTTGTTGCAATAGCGTTAACTGCAAAAACAAACATAATCTTAAATGGTTGTCCAAGGGCTCCCCTGCTTTCCCCCGCCCTGTGCACACTTTAGCACTCTAATTCTATCACTGCAGTGCACACACCCTATCCAATTAGGTATTGTAAAGGGATTGTTGTGTAGGGTCCGGATCTCCACCCATTTCTGATGCTGGCTGCCATCAACAGAGTTGCTTCATTTTGGGAATTTACATCTACATCTCCCCCCTTTCTTACCCTTGTTTTTCTCTTCCCTACTAAATGCTTCACTGTTTTCTTGTCTGTGAAAAGCTGCACTTCATGGTGGGATGATTCCCTTGCTCATTTCCTAATGACTCAGCAGCGGTTTTGGGAGATGTGAGAGAAGCTCAGGCTTGTCCGTCATCTTGTTAATTTTGGTGGAGGCTTCTAGCAGGTTTTAATGGTGTCAACTGAGGAAGTGTCTGTCAAACGGGAGGCAGGATATTGAGGGATAAAGCAACTTTCATGCTGCCTTGAAACCCGAGGATGTAGAAAATAAGATTCAATTTTTTCTTCAACAGAGAAATCTTAATCATAAATAACAACTGTATGGTTAACTTGACCGATTTAATAACTTTAAAAACCTCAAATATCTACTGAGTAGGACTACCAGCTCTCCCTCCCATCTTTTCCTCGATATTAACATGATACTGACATTAATTTAAGGAGCAGCCATATTTAACATGATATTAGCCGCTAGCTCTTCTTTATTTTTTTCTCTCAGTGTGCATGTGTGTCACAGTTAGATAAGCTTGTGTCAGTTCATCAACGGCTTCCCTTACCTTTTCTGCCCTTTTATGACAGAAGTGTGCTGTGACTACACCAGGCTTTTAGCCGTGGGGAGTGTAATGGACCATCCTCTTCCCATTAGCCATGGTCCTGCCCTGGATGCTGCCTGGTCCGTGTGTCTGCCTTCAGCATTTGTGGGCAACACATCGTATCTGACTGCACATGCTTGAACACGTGTTTGCATATCTCTAAACCCCAAGCAGTTGGTGCCATATTAGCTTGGTAATAGGGAAACAAGGAAATCCCAAGGAGAGGGATGAACTGTCTCTGTCTTCTGCAGGAGTTCTGTTTCATTCATTTAATAAGAGTTCAGTTCACTGAACTGACATTTTGCAGCACTGATATCTACTCCAAATCTGTTTTTTCTCTTCTTTCGGCAGGGTACTGTGCTCTAAAGTCCATTTTCCCTAGCTGTTTTTGATCTACATTAATCTGATTTGCCCTGATTTTAGGATTTCTTGGATTACTTGGAAATTCTTGGCAAACATAGATTTTCAGTCTTTATTTAATCTTTCCCTGACCAAGGATGTGCCCCAGTCCAGACTTTAAAAACACTACTCTTCAGCTTACAGAACGATTATGCTCTTTGTGACTCCCAGTAGGTACATCTATCACAAAAAAAAAAAAAAACAGGTTTCTGTATACTCCACGTCCTCACCCAAAGTTTATGATGAATTACTTTTTTATGCAACTCATACCATTTGCTTTTTCCCTTCCCCCTCTGGAGGCCTTTTATTATGCAAATCTCTACACATCTCTGCCGCTATGTTGGTGAAGTTACAGAAAAGCATCTGCTTAACCATGTAGTCGATTTATACAGAAGATTTTGATTGTCGCTCAGTTCCATTTCTTGTATTGCTCCCTTTTTCTTTTCTTTTTTTAACCCTGCTGGATCCTGGCACTTCCCTCCCCCCACCGTTTCACTGGGCTTGATAATTGCTTCTACTGCACACAAATTGATAGAAATGTGTGTTTATGTTGCAACATCTCTACAGCCTCTTACACTCCTTCAACCCTTCCATGGTCTGATTCATTATTCATTCTCTGCCCCATGTGGTCATTAACCGGGCTCCTACTAATTGTGCCATGCAGATCATTGGCATACTTGCTGGATCACTGCATGTGTCTCTCTTTTTCTCTTCTGCTCCTGAGGTTCAGTCACAGTGTCAAAGCTCTGGATTCAGGTTTATTTTGAAACGTGGGTCAAGACCACAGAAACCCCATTTCAATTTGGCGGAGAGGTGGAGATGTCTGCAGTTGTTTCATTATAACTTTGCTGCATTGCTTTTACATCAGAGAATTACTTCTGGCCTAAATTCAGTCAATACATTTGGCTCATGGGGTTCTTTACTAATCCAATTACTAGTACAGAGTACTCAGAGACTGGTTTCAGAGGTTTCCTGCTTAACAAACTTAAATCTCTCTAAAAGAAGAAATGAACATTAAACATTGTAAAAAACAAAACAAAAAAAAAACCCACACTATATATCTGTTTTTGATGAGAACTGTTTATGAAGAAATTAACTCTGCTTGTACTTAAAGTGTTTTTAAATGCTAACTGAATTACTTAATATATTTTGAGCTGCGTTGATACTGAGGTGTAATGTGTTTTCCAGCTAAGCTTGCTCCTTAAAAAACAAAATTCCTTTGGTGTTTAATGCTAAATGTGTTTGGCTTTTTCTCCTGGCTCTCTAAAGCACTGCAGACAGAGACAAAGCTGCTGTCAGGAGGTATCTTGTATCCTGTGTGAGTTCATTTTGACTGCATTTACTTAAATGCAGGTTGAGCTGAAAGCTGTGGCCTGATGGCTGAAAAGAAAGAATGAATGGAAAATGGAAAAGACCTTAAATATTTCTTTTGACATCAAATATTCTCTTTGGGGGGAAGGACAGCTATTAGCTGGGTTTTCTGCTGTCTCAGTTTGTGATTGAAGCTCTTTGTTCTAGGCTGAGGTCACTGATCTCAATTCATGTTTGATAACTTGTTTCTTCCTCAAGGTTTACTCTGGTTTTCCGTGTGATTTCTGTCATTTTACAACACAAATAGATTTGAAGTGTGTGAAGGCTAAAGGTCCAATTAAATGTGACATTGCAGAAAAGGACTGGAACTGTGACAAAGAGGCATCTTTGTCATATGTAACAAGTGTTCCTCTCCTCCTCTTGTGCTTTATCTCCCTCTTTCACTCATTCAGTAGCATTTACTCTGATTGAGACAGGCATATTTTATTTGGTGTAGTTGTTAGGTTTTTTTTTACATGCACGAAAGAAAATCGGTCACACTGGTGATTTTTTCTTTTTTAAGCAGAGATTAAATTATTTATTACAAGCAAATTATGCTAAGTTAAGTTATTTGGGGTTGTTTCTCATCTGCACAGAGATTTTGGGCAGTTGTTTTAAATTTGTGAAATATTAAACAATATTCACCTTCAACAAACAATGGGGAAAATTGGCTTTCTTGCAGAGATTTAAAGAGATCAGTACCATGGCAACGTTCATTCATCCATATAACTACCCTTTCCGGTAAAAAGGCCCATCAGCAGTCATTGGGCAATAGGCAGGGGTACATTCTGGCCAGGTTGCCAGAATATCAGAAGGCTAACAGAGAGAAAAAGACGACCATGCACATTCCCATTCATACCTACAGCCCATTTAGAAATATAACAAACACATCTTCGCACTATTTGATAAAATTGAAGCACCTGGAGAAAGGCTCAACAGGATTAAACTGATCCATATTGAGAAGAATAGAAAACAACTTGTGATATGAGGCCAGCTTTTAGTGCTGAACTTTTTTTTTTTTTACATATATTCAGTGCAGTATGAAAATAAAGGTCTTAACCTTTTATTCCTTTGCAGTCTGTCCTCCATCTCTATGACTTCTGTAATTTTCCAGCTGACACACACTGTCACAATTTGCATCCTTCCAAGTTGCTCACGCTCATTCTCCACAAGTTGATGTTGATGTTTTTTCAAGTTTCCGTTGGGAGACAGCTGCCCCTATTTTCTTGTGAACAAAGCCAAGTTTCTCATTTCCTCCCAGCTTCTCATTTCTCTGTTGATGAATCCTCTCATAGGAGATGCAAGCAGAGGAGTTGGGCTAGGGCTAATTATGATGTGTGGTTCAGCTGCATCATCTGTCCATTGTTTTGTCACAGCCTCATGCTGTATTTTATGATTTGTGCCAAATGAGCAGCAACACTGTATGTGAAAATGTAGAAATCTACAAAAGTTGAATTTACAGTGTAGCATTAATGTGAATATACAAGTCACACAATCCAACACAAAACTTCCGTAAACAATAGATTTGTGCATTCCTCAGGTATATCTCCACCTATAAGCATCCTATGCCCTCACTCTTCTCTCCTTCATGCTTTTAGTAATTGAAACTTCTTTCAAGATGTTGTGCTGAAATTGATTTCCAGGTCACTGACAAGAGGATGGAGGAGAGAGGAGATGAGGAGGCACAACACAGAGAAATGAAAAGAGGCTCCATCGTTTTCGTCTCCTGTGTCTTTTGTTTCCCCCATTTATCTTGATAAATTATGCAGAGCATTTCACTGTTATGGAGAACTAATTGCTCCACTTCCGTGCCTGGATCTATTATAAACAACTTGACTAAGGAAAATAAGCTAAACTATTAGATGAGTATTAAACTATGTAATGTTGAGCAGTAAATATCAGTTCCCTCAGCTAGTGATTAAGTTAAACATCTACAAAAACTGCTGTGAAAAGCACAAGATACAGCTGCAAGAAAACTCAATCCTAAATCACCACTTCCTAATCTGCATTCAGACTTAACTACTGTACAGCTGAGGCACTGAACCACTTTGCCCTCGAGGCACAGTGCCAGTCGACTCTGCTTAGACTTGTCAGCAGTGTGTATAGGAAATACAATAATGTTTGGTTATAATGTGCGACTGGAGCTTTTGCAGTTGTGAGGGTTTTCTGTTGTCGAGAGAATCTCTAATGATGCTGTTATCTGGGGCTCGGAGCCTGATTAGCTTGACGGATGAGGTAGACATTGGCTGCCTGAAGTCCTCTCTCCAGTCAGTTTAGCTGAGCTTGTATGCACATTTATGCGTGTGAGCAGAGAGAGAGAGAGAGAGAGAGAGAGAGAGAGAGAGAGAGAGAGAGAGAAGTTGATGAGTTCATGGGGGAGACTAATAAAGACAAAGTCACGCACAGTCTGATAACAAAAATGACGATCCCTCCTCCTCTGCTAGTACCAAACCATTGCAAACCGTCAATGGAGATAAAAAAATTAGAGCAGTCTGACTGTAAGGCCACCAACATGCTGGAGGGGGAGGAACACATGCTCAGTGTTCTTATCATCTCATCCAGCTCGCTTTTCAGAATATTCATCTGTGCACCTCGGTTAGTGGGATGGGCAATTCAGTGATGAGGAGAATTAATGGGACCTAAATGTGCCTTTGTGCAACAAGTTCTGACAGCCACAAAATATTCACCATATGCACAGGGTGTTGCATCTTTGAAACTGTCCTGAGCAGAAAAATGAAAGCACCCGCCAACTGATCAGGCATAAAAAACAGTTTCCTGGCAAATGCCCTTGTGTGGCCGCCTGAGTAATGCAGGTTGTCTGGCAGAAGCAAAGGTGGATGTAGCATGAGGTAATTACAAATCTGGAAAACCTCTCAGGGAAGAGGTCAGGGTGAATGAAAGGCACAGCAAAATGAAGCAGGTGACTTTGACACAGGAAAGAACTGTTTGCAGTCCATGTAACACCTGCCGTGGTTGGTTTTGTAACCATGATTGACATGTTATAGCCATGATCGTAGTTGTGTAACCTTTAAGGTCCACTGAAGGGTTTATTTGGAATCAAATTTGCTCTCAAATGAATTCATTTTAAGCCTGCAATCATTTATCAGAAGTCAGGCTTTATTTCATTTTGTTTTATGCCTCAAAATACATACTGTTGTCATTTGTAATTTCAGCCTGGTCTCATAAAAAGGCATAATTACTTCAGGCAATGACACATTGTGTGTAATTAGTATGCATTTTGGTCATTTTGAATATAATTCAACACTGCACAGTAAGAGGATGACACCCTTCCTAATGATTTTAATGGTGTAAAATGACCCACCAAAAGCTTAAAATGTGTATAAATTACACCTGGAAAATGCCAGACGCTGTGCTCTGTTTACATGTATTGCTACGAGGGCTGGCATGAGGCCAAAAGAATACTGTGGGTTTTTAACACCTTAAAAAAAGTATGACGAACATGTTTGCTTGATGATGCCTAAACATAAATGGTGTGCAAATGTTGTAAAGAGATCATAAATTAATTTCAAGATACATTTGTGCCACACAAAAAACGTGGATGAATAACTGCTGCAAAACTGCATGACATTTACTCTTATTTTGGCTTTATTGGCCCCAAACTACCAGTAAATAGCTTGCTTTTTTAGCAAATGAATGTTTCTTTTATATTTGTTAACCCTGTATGCTGTTCGAGACAATGGCATTGTAGGTTCAAATATTTTTTGAATACACTTTGCTTCTTTGTTTTTCTTTCAACCAATCATAGTTTTCTTGTGCGGCTCTAAGGCCAGCATGAATTGATGGAGCCCTGGTCAGGCGAGTATGTTGCTCTAATAGAGTTGATACAAGAAAATCCCTGCTAGACAGCAAATGCTGGAAATATATTTGCGGTAGATCTTTACAGCTATTCACTGACAGACCCAGTAGTCCTGTCTCAACGCTTGATCCAAATCTTAATTTGTATTTGCCTTTTAGTTAATAAATGACAGCTCATTGCTTTTTCCCATTAAAAAGGGAGATTTTATAAACAATAAAGTGAATAGCACTTGAAACAGATCCTAATAATTGAGTGACCAGTTTTCAGTCAATAGATTAACTGATGTTCCCCAAACCCTTTTTGATATGATGATATCATAGCAACGTTGAGAAGTCCAATTTGCCTTTTTTAAACATCCTACTCATCTTGTAAAGCCCTGGCAAACAATATTTTCTTTAGCTTGGAGAACTTCCAGGTACTTTTGGATCAAATTGTTGGTAGCTGAAGCATAGTATGAAGCATAAAATTGTTAACCTGATAATACAGGGATTTGGCGGGCTTGCTTCTCCATAAATTTAGTTTTTCCTTTTTAAAAATCAAACCTTAAAGGGTGACTTCTGCATAATTTATGGGAACAAATGCACATTTGTTCTGCTGGAGGGGGTTATATAAGCTTGCTATTATATGGCTATTCCTGCTAAAGGGCCTGTTTGAACAATATTGTACATAGAGATGAATAATGTCATCTAAAGTTTGATATTACTCATGGCCACTTCTAGCCATGTCTTCTCCAAAATATTACATCCTCCAACAGACTCACATTCAGTTTCTCTCACTGAAGGCTCTGTCAATATATATTTCCCACACCTCACTTTAGTGTTTTTAGCTAAATTGCTTTTCCCCTGATTAAAGTGTTGATGATCATTTTTAAAAACTTTTTTTTAGATATTTTTTTTCACTAAAACACATTAGACCTAAAAAAAAAACACATGATTACTGTTAAATGCTGATCTAGGCGTTTACAAATGGTAAGTGACTTCATTTGATCACACAATTGCTTTCTTGTTGAATATTTGGATTTGGATATTTTGGATTATGATTTGAAGATGGAGTCTACCTTTTTACTTAAATCCAACTAAGTAGCTTTTGTTGAGGAATCTAACTAAAATGTGACAAATGGAAATGAAGCAACAAACAAACAAACAAATGCATACATGGATACATGAATTGATAAATAACCAAAGTCTAAAAGATCTAAATAAGACTAACCGTTAAATAAAATCCAGGCATAGAGTGAAAGCTATACATTGAAACTATAAATCCACTAGTCAACCACCCTCATAGCACAGAGAATGTTAGGGTGCATTGAGCCTTCCTTATTCAGTATTCCTTCATCGGCTTATATGGTCAGGTACAATATTTGTATGACAGTATGGGACTCCTGTCATGCTGCTAAGTAAGAGAGGAACATCTGGTCGCATTCTGACTATCAGAGCAGAAATCCAACATTTCATGTTTCTGCAAATCACTAATGTGAATGTGTCAACTCACAGTTTCTCAGCAAATGCTCTGCTCAAACACCAAATAGTCTTTATTTGGTTAAGGAAAAGACAGTGGGTGGCTTTAACTATAGCCTCTCATGTCTAACTTAACATAACATTACTGTCAAAGTTTAAAAGTAAGAGCAGACTGAGACTTATCAGTGGCTGCAGACATTTAAAGGCTCAAATCTAAATCTGGTAGAAATGCTGCTCAACACTGAACCAATCTTAATTCAACAGCTGCTGCTACAACCATTCTTCCCTTACTTTTTCTCTAAATCTTGTTACTAGTTACTACTGTAACTTGTTCTGTAACCTTCCATTGATTCTGTTTCTTGTTGCATTTCTCCAATTTTTTCATATGTCACTTTGTATATTGATTGTATTTCCCTCACACTTTTTTTGTTACCGATTATATGTATTGATTATTCTGCTTTCCTCATTCTATTCTGTTTCTTTTTTCTTTTCCTGTTGGTTCTGTTTAACTTAAATAGCTCTTCATATCCCACCACAAATAGCCTTCACAGTTTCTGTTTAGCATCGCAGTTTGTTTGTGCTTTGGTCTCTCTCCCGCTGCTTCTTTGTTTCCTGGCAGACAGCAGCAGATTGCTGGCTGGACAGGGCATGTGGGTGTTTGACATGCCGCACAAAAGCTGAGGGCCATGAACAGTGTCTGGATATACAAACATAATTGGATATATTATTTGCTCATATGCATGCATGAGTACATAGACACACACTTACTCAAGTTCAAGCACCCTTTTCCTATCCATTCTCCCATCCTACATCAGTGTTCAGTCACATAATTGAGGAGACATATGTTAAATTGTACAAACAGACAAACAAGCAAATGTGTTTATACCTGACCGGACCAACAGGCCTGGCAGAGAGAAGGACACGCAGATGGAGCGCTTACAGGATGCCTGATACGTGTTTGGTATTATTATATATGCAGAGATTAATGCTTTAACAGAGGAGCCAGCAGAACGAATGATTGGCGAAGGCCCATTTCTTATTCAGCTTATATAACCAACTCATTTCATCCCCCACCAATGAAGGCCACATCATACTTGTTCACTCTTCTTCCCCTTTTCCCTGTTATTTAGCCTAGTTTGCATGTGTATTCTGTACCGGAGTACAATTGGCTCACAGGGAACAGAGTCAGTCTTGATCACTTCTGAAGGGGAGCTTGTTTGTACCTGCAGCTGTGATTACAGTACTTGAAAGCCACAGCCAAACAGCTCAGCTCATTAAGGAAGGAAGCTGAAAAACATAAAAATGAAGCTTGAATTTAGTCATGTACTAATTGTTTTATGCAAAGTTAAAACTGTAAAGTGTCATTGTGGAACACTGATACATTTGCTTCTTATGTGCAGCAGCTTTTCATGAGAAAATCGGTTGCGAAAAAATCTATATTGATATGATAAGTTTAAAGTAATCTTACTGTATCCTACCAATATTCAATGGAAGTCTCAAAGTGTTTTTATGACATGGTGTTTTTTTTTAATTAGGCTTACAGCAAGGGGTTCAACTGATTTATCACTGCAGGTGACTGAATAGCAGCACCAACAGAATCTTAAACCATAACAATACTGAATTAAATTGAATCATTTTCTTAAAGTGGTTGTGCTACACTGGAGCAGATAAATATCCACATAGATTTTCTATTCTTCACCTTTGCTCACTCATACTGACAACAATGAGGCAGCTTAATTCCATGAGAAAAAAGCCCTTGTTGCTTAGAAGTGTGTGTTCCACAGTGCCAGTTACCCTTACACACACATCTGAATCTGACTGTTTATCTTGGTTTCCCATTCTGAGTTTCATCAGTTTACAATACAAAAAGGATGGCGATGGACTACAAAGTTGCAACAGTCCCATCTGCAAAGGCTAGAGTTAAAAGGTCTAATGTGATAAACTAGAAGGAAACTGGATGAGGACATTGTCTACCAAGGCCATTTATTTATCTTAAACTTAAAAAAGAAGTGATACAGATTTGCCTCAAAATTTAATGAGCTCTTCTTTTCCCATACTCTGACTCTCCGCCAAGTTTCATGAAATGCTAAAACTGGCTATTGCAGTAGATGCAGGATCATGGGAAGCAGGCAGGTGATGAATGAAATAGACTTCAGTTTAACAAACTAAAAACTGCAGAGCTAGGAATCCAGTGGAAACAATCCAAGATTAAATCCAGACAGGCAAGTCAAATTCAATCATCAGGTCTGTTTATGGGAAGTGCATTTCACAAACATCTGAAAGTGATCAAAGTAAACATGGGAATACATATTCTTGGGAGCAGGGGTGTTGCTAGACATGGGGCTTTACCAGGACACAAGCCCTACATCACTCAGATTCTTTTTTCTTATAATAAAGACCTTCTATGTTTACAAAAGGAACAGTGTTATGTTTGATCTACTTTCATTTGTAATCCAGTTGTTACTACTGCTTCCAAAAAACTCCTGCAAAAACTGAAACAAACATGTAGAAAATACTCAATCTAATAACAGATTGTTGAGGTAAATGCAGTCAGAGAAGGTCATTTTCATCTCTCTCACATGATATGAGAGGTTTGCTTTGAAAAACCAGCATAATAAATCAAATGGGCTATAAAATGTTTATTTATATTTGCAGGAAAATATTATTACTATTAATGATTGTTGGAAATGTGTTCCAGTAAATGTCCACTGAGTCATGTTTAGTATTCTACCTGCTGTCTGACAGAGAACTTCTTCTGCATCGCCGGGGTCCGGCTTGTGTTCACATGATTCGTATCCACTTGTACCTGGACTCCGATATGACCTCCAAGGAAGGTTTCTCGGACCGTATCCAGGCACGGTCCAGATTGTGTTCCCGTGGCATGAAATGAGTGGATTTTGAGCAAATACGGTGCCCAAATACGGACTTGAATCCCAGAAAATATCAAGTTATAAAGAAACAACAACACAGCAACTGTTGCAAATTCCCGAAGATGCCTTTTTCTTTTCTTTTTCTTCCATATCATCCTCATGTGTCATCAGTTCTCAGCCTTTCGGAATGATACTTGCTTAGATTGTTTTTGTGAGCAAGTGTCTTAGCAAGACGCTGATAAAACAACCCACCATTTTTTCTAAAGTTTCTAATATACTCTCACTTTTTCATTTAATGTCGGCTCATTTCACAATAAAAATATAAATGAATGCAGGTATCTGAAGCTATGGAGCTGCATCGTAGCGAGAAGGTAAAAGACATTTCAAGGGGTCATGCAAAACGTTACATGAAAGGTAATCAAGGAGTTGGGGGATACCCCCCCCCAAATAACAATGTAGGCTACTGAGGTAGACTAATTAGTAACAAAGATGTCTTCATACCTGCATCGTTTGCTTGTTTCTCCTCCTCCTCTTTTCTTTTCTTTATAAATTGTGCACCTGATGGCTTTGTCCTTTTCCTGTCCATGTATATGATAAGTGTACATTTCCCATCATTGCCCGAGAAAAAGACTATTTTTCAGTTCAGATGACCATAGAGACGGAGAGAACATCTATTTGTCAACCTGTTTAATGAAAGATAAAATTTTAATTACTCTTTGACATTCATTACTGATTAAAGAAAGAGACAAATCCTTCAATGTGACAACAACCTGCAGTAGTGGAACTTAATGTAACAGCTAAATGCAAATCAGTGGAATTCAGCGTGACTGAAAGTCATAATAAATGTGCTTATAAGCTGAAAACTAACATGATACATTGTGACTTGAACTACAAAAGCATTCATCCCTGAGAACCTGAAACAGAATGTATTATTCAAGGCCCTGATAAATTTGTGTACTTTGGGATTTGGTATTGAGCTTGTTGTCATTTTGATGCTTGAGAAGCAGTCAGGCCCATATGTAATGCTTGGAGGTGCAGCGGATTATTGGTGTATTCTATCCGAGACTGCTGGTGCAGTCATAATCAAGGCTCAGAACAGCCCTGTAGGCTGTAGTCTGCTTTCGTTTAACCAGTCAGCTTGTCTGACTGCTGGACTCAGTGGTTGAGTCTGGATAATCTGGGTTACGTCGGGGTTTGCTGGCGTTTAGGAAGCTATCATTTATTGGTTAACTGATGCTCCAAGCCTTCATATTGAATTAAAATACTTATGGTTGTGTGACTAATTTAGTGACAACTGGTTAGCTGACTTGACTAATAGGATTGTTTTTTTGTCAAAGAACTAAATAATTCAAGAGAACAGATCCTTTTTCACTTTTTCTTCTCCACTTTATGCATTTTCCCATGCATTGACTGGTTTCAGGTCATCTGTTTTGATCTTCCCAGCCTACATTTCCACTCTTATGCTTCACTCCTCCGAACCACTTCTTCTCACCAATGCATGAGCCTCTCAGTGGAAAAAATACGAACAAGGATGCATGTTGTACCTTTTAAAAAAGAGACAGATGGGCTTTTAATGTGATATGTGCTCTGCTGTTCAGACACACATATGGACACAACATTCATAGAGTAAGGTCTATATAAGGAGTACTAAATCATGTGGACATGTTCCTTCTCTTACTCACACACTTGTGCTTTGGTTTCTATGATGGAATTTACAGCAAGTCACAAGAGATGCTGAAATACTGACACTAATCTAAAACACTCTGCAAACTGTCTTTGTCATAACTGACTGTTTGTGTTGGCATTCACAGGGGAAGTCATTTGTGTTTGACCGGGTCTTCCCCACTAACACCACACAAGAACAAGTCTACAACGCCTGTGCCAAACAGATTGTCAAAGGTGAGCTGCAGAGGTTGTTTGTCTGTTTTCTTTTTTCTTTTTTTTTTCAAGGTGCATGAGGGACATAAAAGATGTGGTTGGAGAAGCTTGCATTTGCATATCCTCCATAATCATGATCTCCATATTGGCAGTGTCAGGTCACACCTCAGTGATTGGTGCATGCAGCAGCAATTTCTTACAGGCAGCAGGAAACCTATTTCCGTGACATGATGCAGTCACGCAGCCTACAGGTATTGGCATCCAAACAGATTAAAATGAACAGCTTAACATCGTGCCTCTATATCTCTGAATAACAGTACCTGCTGACAAGTGGGTATTCTGACCATAATACTTACTTTCACATCTTTCTATTCTAAACTGTATAACATTGAGTTGTTATTGTTTTCAGATGATACATATTTTTTGTAATCAGGGAGGGTGTGGCTTCAACACATCCATACAGTATGTAGTTACCAAGCTACACTGGACAGAAAATTGAAACCAAAGGGTTGAAAATTGTAACATATCTTTCAAAACAGATGCAACACTTTTGAGAAAAATTAATTAGATAACACTTTGTTGTGAATTTTCAAAAGAGATGCCGAAAAATTCAAAGTGCCACAGCAATAGCATAGTCGAAAATAATAAGTTTCCCTTGATAAAACTCTTGAAACAAACTTTTTTTCTTTTCAACATTTTACTTTCAGAAAGATTTCCCTGTATTTTTTTCAAAGCGGTCTTAAGAAACAGTTCTCCAGTTTTTCTGGATGTCTTTGAAAAGTTTTTCTTTGAAAGTGGGGTACATTTTCCCTCATTTTCAGGCAAGTTCTTGTACTTGGCCGTTTTCTGAGAAATGCAATTTTTGTTTTCCAAGCCACTTAACACTGACCAATGAATCATTCAAGCATTAAAAGAGCACCTACGGTAATTCAAGGAACAAACCAGTGTTCTGTCTAGATATGAAAAACTATTTTTAGTTTTATCTTTAGGCATTTTGTTACTAGTAGCTTGTTGCAAAGAAACATAATTTGTTCTTCTTTAGTTGCCATCAGTGAAAAATTCCAAAGATGATACAGTTTGCCGAAGATGAAATTTTGTTTCTGTGCCAGTCATTAATTTTGTTGCACTTGCTCTTTTGCTGAAAATCTGCCATACCAGTGTTGGTATGCAGTATATCATTACAATTTTAAATAAACAGGGCAAGTGGACAAAAAACGATCTACTTGTAATGAAGAATGTCTCAAATGCTGCCCCTTGAGAAACAGGAGGGAAAAAAACTCAGGACCTCAGAAATGCATCTAACCCTTTAGCTGATCGATCTGCTGTTCACTGAAGCCTCATCAGGTATAGTCTCAATGGAAGGGTGACTCCTAATAAGCCCTTTTTTAAGGAAGGTAAATGGTGAGAAAATGCTGTAGTATGACAAGTTACAGAGGAACTGGATGGAAAATTAGTGACGACAGGTCTAATGGAGTCCTCCCCAGAGCCCAGACCTCAACACTACTAAAGCAGTGTAGGATTATCTTGACAGAGAGCAGAACAAAAAGGCAGCCAACATCCAAAGAATAGCTTTGGAAAGCCCTTTGGGGACCTGAAGAACTATTCCTGCAGACTACTCAAAGAAAGGACAAGCAAGCCTGGGGTCAGATTTCAGGCTGTCTTGTAAAAATAGAGGTGACCCAACCAAATACTGACTTTCAAAGTAATTAGAATTTGACTCTCCCTCTCTTGTTTGCCCCCTTTTAGTCTTATTTCAATTTATGTTTGCACATTTCCATAATCAACTGTATATGTTTCCTGGCTTTTTGGCAAAATATAGAAATAAAGAGGGGCTAAACAAATTGGCACAGTGTACAAGAACTCAGACAAAGACCCAAAAATTCACAAATAAGACTCAGTCGTGAAACTCTTGATAGCCAATTTTTCAAAGGCTTCATGGACAAATGAAAAGAGGGTTTTTCTATGGAGCAGGGGCAGGATCCTGTGCTGGATTACTAATGGATGCGAGCACCACTTGAATCTAGAGACAGCAGTGCAGAGGAGGGTTTGTACATTTTTCCAGCTGAAGATGGCCTGAAAGTCTTCCCCCACACCTGCTGACAGTTACTGGAAAATACTCAAAACACTAAGCCTGCTGGAAGCTATGACCTTTATGTACAACAAGGCTCCATCACATGGACTCCACAGCTTGTTTGGCCAGCAAAGCCTAAGAATGGACTAAATACTAATACTTTTCTATTTTTCACCTGACCTAAATTCTACAGATAATCAATGGGTCTTCTCAAACAGGAGATTAACAGTGAGTAAAGGATTTACCTTTTTGAAGAGAATTGCAGTGAGAATGCAGTGGTTGCTGCTTCATGGAAAGTTGATTATGAAAAGATGAAGAAGCTTGCAGACATAAAAGGAAAGACTTAGAAAGAAGGGTAGTGGTTACTGACTGTTTTTTTGTAAAACAGAAAAATGTCCATCAAATTGTATTTGTTTGTGTGACACTGGCTCTGAAAAGTGACTATAAACGAACATGTAAAATTATCTAATTTCACTAGCCTAATGATTGTGTACTCTAATACTTACCAACGATAAGACTTTTTACTTAATCTTTCCTCTGAGAAAAAAACAATTTTCCTTTGTTAAGCATTCAGTTTTGAGGTTCAGTAACATTTCGAATAGGCTGCAAGAATTGTATTTGCTCAACAATGAAATTAATCCCTGGAAAAGCACAACTTGCTTAATAATTGTGCACACAGCATGAATCCAGAAGGTCCTTAGATCAAACAAAGCCAATACCCTCAAGCCCTGAGTCTTTTTACCTTTTTTACCTCTACATATTCGTAATCTTTTCTCTTGTTATTAGGATCTTGTTTTTCTTCCATCTTCAAAGCGTGGAGCTCTGGTGAGCTAGATGGAGCATGAAAAAGATTGATTTGGTGGGCTATATTACTTATAGATTGTGATATTTCCAAGTTGGCTTAGAAAGGATGAAATAAAAAGGTGAGATGGGCTGCAGTGCAAGGTTAGAAAAGATTCAAGGCAGGCATTTAGCAAAACGAAAGAGAGAGCTTTGACACATGTCAGGTGGGAAAACAAGTATCAGAGCCAGCAAAGCCAGAGAAGGTACTAGATTGGAGATATATAGTTTCCTATAGTGTCTTTCTGACTACCGGTTTCTCCCTTTTGTGCTCTCTTTCTCACTGCTTCATTGTCTTCCTCTCACTTTCGTGCTGTCTCTTCGCCTATGTTTCCCTCTGTGTTGCAGTTGTTTTTGTACTCTGATCTCCTGCTGCCTTTCTATCCTTTCAAAGACACATGCTTCAATCTTTGCTTTTTATTTGTCACTCTCTGCTTTGGTCTCACTCTGACCAGTGTGGAAGCCGAAGAGGGCTGAATTGAGGGATGTGTGTTCAAGCAGGAGAGGAGGGGAGGAGCAGGGTTCTGCATGGTTTCAGCTCAGAGCCTCCGTGATTAGTCTGCGGTCAGCTCACCTGTGGCAGCCGGCCTTTCAGGGTGATGTTTTTCTTTATCCATGCTTGACTTTTACTGCAGGGGTTTATTGGCCTGTGTCAGCAATATGACATTCAACAACGTGGTTCTTTATTACCTCAGCCGGTGAGGGGGTGTTGTTTTTGCCATGAATCCAAATGAATCCAGAGAATAATACATCTTTACCTGCTTTCCCCTTCTCTGAGTGACTCCTGGTGACACTAACAGCTTCAGGTAGTTGTTGTTTACTGTGTGCAGCCACAGAGGCCTTTCAGAGCCTACCCGAGCTTAAACACCTTGTGCTTCTCAGTGCACACAGTTTTTTATGAGTCAGCTTTGCGCAAAGGTCAGAGACATTAGTCTTTTTCTGAGCATTTTTCGTCATTTGGTTTACACTCCAGTCTGGATGAAATTTGTGATATTTTCACTTTATTTTCCCTCTTCCCCTTTTTTCTCTCGCTAACACAATTTTCTTCTTCCACCTCATTTTAGATGTGCTGGGTGGATATAATGGGACTATCTTTGCCTATGGGCAGACTTCCTCGGGAAAAACACACACTATGGAGGTAGAGTATTGCTAAATAATTCAAAATCCAGACCTTCTGTCGTGGAACACACATGCACACAGCCACACAAGCTGTTTTCTTCTTCTTTTTTTAATGTCCTACTCAGCCCGCCATGACAGTACATCCACCTCCATCACAGCCATCATTCCTTATCTCTCACTCCCAGCCTTGTGTAGGAACTCACTTCCTTTACACATCTATGAGAAACAACCCTGTTGCTTTTCTAGTCAAAGCCTCTATGCTCTCCTATCTCTTACTGTTGTCGCTGTTTAATTTGTCTGGGGATTTGCATTTATCCTACTTTTCACGCACATGTTTATGTTATTCTTCCTTCAGGGAAACCTTCATGATTCCCAGGAAATGGGAATCATACCCAGGATAGCAGAGGACATTTTTGAACATATATTTGCCATGGATGAGAACCTAGAATTCCACATAAAGGTTAGTTTTTAATTTCATGTGTGCCTGTTTATGTGTGTATTTGTACCTTCATGCAGTTGGTACACAAATACAGAACAATGCATGCTCAGTTTAGTTCAAGCCCTCTATAATATATTCAGTGGGGATTCTGCTTGAACCACAGATTTAATCCTAACAAGCATCAATATATTATCATATATAAACCAGTATCATCTTACTGTATTTTCTCTTTCAAGGCATAGTCTTTTAACAGAGGATAATGGTAAACCTCACTGGTTGGAGGACAGATTACTGCAATATCATTTAGGATTTTCGTTTGTACAACAAGCAGTGTTTTCATATTCCTCATTCACTTCTAATAAATGCTAAAATAATAAAAAAAAATAGTCATCTCTGGGGAAAAAATAACATCAGCTGTCCCATGTTTGTTTGTTTTGATGCAGGTCTCCTATTTTGAGATCTACTTGGATAAAATCCGGGACCTGCTGGATGGTATGCTTATGTTCTGAAGCTGTAAAGCATAGCTCACGTTTGATAATACTACACAGTTTTCTGTCATTCAGCTGGGAATTTAAAGCCTCACAGTTACGCTCAAATGAATCAGGGGACCTTATGTTAGACAGGCTGCAGACACGATTCACTGCTTTAGCCATTATCTGCTTTTCCCTTCTTTTTTGAAAATGTATATTCAAGGTTATGTTTTTCTGAAACTAGGCTCCTTTAAATGTTTCTTTATTCAATGTGAAAAAATGGGCTATCAAATGCACAATATTAACTATAACAACCTTTTTTTGTTTGAAGCTTATAGAATTAGATAGATAAAAAATAATGAAAACCTTATACCATAATCTATATTTTTCTTTTTCTGCTACAGACAGAATGGTTTTGTGTTTTTTTTTTGTCTTTTTCTCTATATTAATTTCTTTTCTATACAGAATACACAAAGGCAGCACAACACAGCCGCTCATACAGACTTATCACTGAGAAATATTGCTAGTGTAAAGTGATGGAGAGGTCTGGGTAGCGAGCTATGCGCAGCATCCCCATGATTACATCTTTAATGGAGCCAGAGACAGTGGTAAAAGCCCCCTTATGCATGCAGGAGACTTTTCAGAGTCTGGAGAACATTTAAGCTATGAACAACAAAAGGGCTAAGAGTCGACAACAAGCGAGATGAATTGAAGCAGCAAAAAAGAACAACACCCTGAGGGAGAATTTGTGAGAAAAAAATGACTGTAGGGTTATAAAACAAACGCACATGTGCACTCTCTCACACACACTATGTCTCCAAGGAAAAAGCAGCCTCCACAATTCTTTGAAATGTAATCATCATCTACATGATGACACTGTCAAATATAAAATGACTAATGCTAGAATTTTCACCACAAAGCATCATTACTGAAAATGTGTATTTTGCTCATTGGCATTAGCAGGAGGGTGTTATTAAGCTCTCATTGACTTTTTCAAAAGTATCTTTATAAAAACAAAACATTCAAATGTCCTCCAAAGTTGTTTTTTTGTCTCACTGCGTAGATGGAGGCTGAGTCACGAATATAAAGGGGACCTCGTCAGGTCACATTAAAGTTGTGCTGAAACATGCAGATGCTCATTTACAAATGAACACACGTACACACAAAACGCTTTGAGTAAAACTATGTCCTCTCTCCTTATTTTTCATCATGTCACAGTGACAAAAACCAACCTGTCAGTGCATGAAGACAAACACAGAGTTCCCTATGTGAAGGTGAGTCACTTTCAGACATGATTTGGTTTGGCAGCAGACTCTAATTTTATATCTCTTTTACATTGTTGTTTTTGTCATAGTTATAAGTTAAGATGATAAACCAACCAAAAGATGCTGAAAGTTGAAAGGCTAAGGTGCTTTTACACTTTAATTGTACACCTGTGTTCCACTTTATCTTTAGACATTAACAGCCACTATACCTTTGTTGCACTTAGCATAGCAGCTAGCCAGCTAGCTTGATTGGTTAAACATTTATTGATTATTAGGGCTGTGTTGGAAAAATCGATTTTCCGATTCTGAATCGATTTTCATTTTAATTTGTAAAGATCGATTTGTAACTTAGAGAATCGATTTAAATTTTTTTTTTTTTTTTTTTTAAATAAGCCTTCATTTTTCCCGTGAATTTTCTGTGTCATTGAATTAACACATAAAACACCATTTAGATTCAACAAACATCTGGGGAAAAAAAATCGTTTTTCAAAAAACACTTTTCAAAATGTCGATCGGATCGAATCGAATCGAATCGAATAATGATAATCGATTCAAGATCTTGAGAATCGGGATCAAATGGATTCTTAAAATTTGAATCGATACCCAGCACTATTGATTATTACTTTTTTTTATTTTCAAAAACTGTGGCATTCAACATAGAATTTCAGATGGCATTTTTGTACCATAACCACCTGAGGTTAAGCAAATAAAAATGTTGAAGTGCAGCAAAGGTACAGTCGCCTTTAATCATCAAATTCATAAACAGATCAGGTGAACGTAATACTGTTAAGATATGAACATTTGTGCATTTGCTTGTTTTGTGCCTAAATTAAACTAAAAACTTTACATCGCTATCTTCTTTAAGAGGTTAGCTGATGTGCTACTACATTTTCAGATCTCTGTATTCATTATTTTTCAACACATCGATATAGTAAATCACTTTACCATACCTTTTAAGGGCATTTCGCATATCATTTTAGTGCATCATAACCACAAGATTGGCAGTTCAATCATCAATGTTGGCCTCTCCAGCTTGCATAATTTTGACCCCCTGTCAGTATTGAAATGCAATATTATGGAAAATAGACTTATCCACTCTCTTTTGCAGATGAGAAGATTGACTACACTCTTTTGTGTTTATTTTTAAAATGACCTATAATGACCAGTGTGTTAGGTTTGTCTAGTGAACAGTGCATTTAAATCTCTCTAATGAATCATCATAACTTTTTATATAAATTTTGAGGTGAAGACTATTTTTTCCCAGTGGTTAAAATCCATGAAACAACCAGTCAGAGGGGCAACAACCAACTCCAAAAAGCTAAATTGTACTTTTTACACCTTTTTCTTTGGCACACTGCATATAGTGTTGCTATGGACTTAAATTTATCTTTGACAAGTTCACAACAACTAAATACTTTGTTTTCAGTGTTTCAGCTAAACATCTGTTGGCTGTTGCCTTATTGTGTCAAACAGGATAAAAATGTTTTTTCAGTCTTCTCATTTACGCTTTTTGTGTGCTTAACTTTCTTCGATGCAGAACTGATGAGCAAGCAGCAAGTGTGACATATATTATGTCACATATATATGCTTTATAATTTAAGGGCACTGATTAATTAATAAGGCTGCAAGTTTTGTTCTTATTTGCATGTGTAAATAGGTCTACATTTGGGCAGGCATGTTTGTATGTGGATTGGATTTGTATGCATAACTGAAAATAGGTTTGATAATAGCAGCATTCATTAACATTACTATTTGTGAAGGTGGTAATATATTCCTGACGACTTAAACGAAAATGCACATGGGTTTGTTTCATTAAGGGCTGCACAGAACGCTTCGTTACCAGTCCCGAGGAAGTGATGGATGTGATAGATGAGGGAAAGGCCAACCGTCACGTTGCTGTCACCAGTGAGTCATACTGTTGATCTTCCTGATGTTCTGACGTTCACATTGTCAGACACTTCATGTCAGATTGCTTTTCACAGTTTAACAATAAAGTGTGAGGGGATAAATGAATGGTGAAGTGCCGATTAAGTTTTATATGTCTGTGAGAAACAGTGTATTGAATTAAATTTTGAGTGAAGACTCCTCTGTTTGCCTCTCCTCCCCTTCCTCATTTTTTTTATCTCTAGACATGAATGAGCACAGCTCCCGCAGTCACAGCATCTTCCTGATAAACATCAAACAAGAAAACGTGGAGACTGAGCAGAAGCTGAGTGGCAAGCTGTACCTAGTTGACTTAGCTGGTAGTGAGAAGGTAAGAATGGGGAACATTAAAAGTGGGCATGTTTTTGTACCATCAACTCACAACATTTTTTGTTGATTGGATTTTTTTTTAACTCAAGGACCTTCCCAAGCAATGCTTTTATAGACATCAAAGTAGTAAACAACCAATGTATAACAGCCGCAAAGCTCACTCTTGAAGTTTTTTTAAGCATTCACTTTATGCAACTGAAATTGGTTGTTGGATGATTTTTCTTTTTCTTTTTTTTGTTCCATTTGTTTATTCATTTTCTTTATTGAATTTTCAGTTTAAAAGAATATATTTTAAAGACTAAAAAAACTGAGTTCTTATTTTTGGGGTTTGTTTGGCTACTAATTGAATACAAGAGTTACTCTGAGTTCATTTTGAGGCAACTAGTTTTCATTGGCCAGCTATGTGTCAAAACCATCAGAACTGGCGTTTTACTACAGTATTACTGAAAAGTATTGAATAGTACCATATTGGATACTAACAGAAAACTGATGTTACCTAAATTATAGTTATGTTCAAAAAGAAATTGTAAAATATGAGTGTGTAAAGAAAATAATGTCTCTAACAATCATATAGATATTGTGTTTGAATTCACATGTATTCAAACTCAAATCCTGTAATATGTTGGATCTTAGTTTTGGCATGAAGATGTGGTATAAAAATGTGCATTTGCTGGTGGTATATTGGTTTCGCAGTTACCCCATATACAGAGGTGACAGTTCCTCTTGCAAGCCTGGGTTCAGATCCTGGCTCAGGGTCCTTTGCTGTATGATATTGTCTGCTCTCTCCAACCCNTGTTACTGTCAATTAAAGGCCACTAGAGACAAAGAAGTGTATTGAATGATTTACAGTCAAATTAAATAAGTTAACCAATCAGTTTAAGCTTTAAAAACAAATCTAAATGAAAAATAGATGAACTGCAAAATGTCCTACAGATGGTCTGTTTTCATTTCTACATCTACAAAATCAATTAAGATTAACATAATTAATGTTACCGATGAGAACTGTGTATACACTGCTTATTTAAAAACAAACACATGAAGGAAACAGCAAAAAATAGATTAACAGTTGATTTTAACTTATCTATCTATTCATTTAGCTTCAACTGACTGAGACAGTGATGAAAAAGAACCCCACAATAATTTACAGTAATGAAATAGTTATTGGTATCAATTACTATCTTTGTGTGGATTCTACCGTTCTTCTTCAGCTTTTTTTTCTTTTATCAAAACTGGGCACTAATAGTTTTTATCTCTTCATTTTAATTCTTATTTAGTCACTTTTGAGACTGGCTTCATTTGCTACCCAAGGCTACTGTCTCTATTGTCCAAAAGAGAGACTGGCACTGACGATGATGAAAAAACAAATAAACTCATACATTTTGGAACAATAAGTTATTTTCTAAAACATATTTCATCCAAGTTGACATCAAATTATGGGAAGTAAAACAAAATAATAATGATTTTACTCAAAGCTCTTTTGGGTGAAATCTGAGTCATATCACCCCATCCATAAAACGATCTAAAACCAGGATATAGGTCATACTCTAAAACCCGGATATAGGTCATACTCTGAACTGCGTATATGAAATACATTAGAAATACTGCAAAGCTAAACATGGCCCATTGGTCCTGGATATACAGTAGCCTTGAGTCGATAGCACTAATGCAAAATATGGAGCATTGTGTGGTAAGAGTCTAAGAGTAGCAGAGGGCTGTATAGTCTGGACAGATGCTGACGGCAGCTCTTTTGAGGTAATAAGTGCTGATGCTGCAACTGTAAGTTGTCTTGGTCATCCCTGGAGGACAATGAAGAAGTTCTTCTCCAGCAGCTTCTTAAGCATGAGTACAACATATTATCAACTATACTGAACAGGCATCTGATGCAAGCTTCAGGTGGTATTTAATTGGAAATTTTGCTCTCCTTAAAGGGACATTTTGTAAGAATTACTGCCATCTAATGTTGAATTTGTGTATCGAATAAAGACGAATGATGTACTTTTTCATGTCACCATTTCAAACACGTATTGAAACAACGGTAGCTGCCGTGTATCAAAAAGCCTCGACAGCACTGATTAAATCATTTCATCCATTACTGCAGAGAGTCAATTACTATTATCTAGATTACTGGCCCAGCATGCTCTAAACAACAATAACAACAAGACAACATGCAGGTTCCCTATGGTGTTATTGACTCTATCCAACAGAGATGGAATTTTGGCTTCAACAAGTCATCTCCATGCTGTGTATTTGTTCTGCTCAGCCACTTGTAGTTTCAAGATGGCAGACTGTCATGGCGCTTCCCTACCGGCTGACCCGTCCTATAAACAAGTCTAAAATTAATCACTTAGGAGAATGTCTCAGATTATTAGCAGAGGTCATACACCAATGATAACACAGATTTAAATGCAGACATAATTTTGGCCAGTAAACAACAGAAAATGTCCCACAATGTCCCTTTAACCTTCATATATCTGGTTATACATAATTGTGACCCATGACAAATTTAAAATGATACATCTTTCCATTTACACAAAGATTGAATACCTTATCATATATATCTTGTATTGAGTCAATAGAAAGTTGTGTGAACACCAGCTGCTCTGCATAGCAATTCATCGTAACCAATAACTACCACACAATGGATGTCTACCATAGAATCCCATGAATTTACAGCTACATATTGGTTTCTTGAGCTCGATAAATGACAATATTACCAGGAAAATAAACATAGCCCCACCACTTATGATCAAATAATCAATCAAGTAATTAAACTTAATCTATATTGTACCTTCAAGCTGCTGACAAAATGCAGAGGTTAGAAAATTGATTTAGGCACTCATCAAAAGGCAAAATCAATCATTAAATGTTTTGTTAAAAATGGCTAAAATAGTTGAGTTACAAAAGAAGAGATCATCATAAATTTTGACTGAATAAGAACTTTATAGTTAATGACTGAAAGCATAAAATCATAATACACTATTTAAAATCCTGGTAGATTTTTCAAATCAAACTTTATTTATAAAGCACTTTTCATGTCAAAGGCAACACAATGTGCTTTACATGATTAAAAACTATTTAAGCATGCTATAAATTAAAATATGAATTAAAATAAGCCCTCACACACCACAGAAAGAAACATAGCAATTAAAAAAACAGAAAACAAACTCACACTCATTATTATCTCTTTCGCAGTTAGTACCTAAACATGAACTCCCTAAAATCTGTCTCTTAACTGAACGTTGGTATGAAAATTCTAACAGTCCTAAAAATCTAGGTTGACACAGCGGTGAGGAAAAATTTTAAATCCTCTATATGGATGAGCTGATGGTTCTGGTAGTTTTCAGTAGTAGCCAGCAGCATTATGTTTTCGTTCTGTTTTCAGGACAGCTGAAAGAAAAGAACCAGATGATTTGCTGGACCTTCAAAAACCTTAATTATCTCTGAGAGGCAGTGTGGTGCAAGGCCATTTTGTTGTGCCTTATAAAAGAATTCTACATGCTAAATAAACCCAGGGAATCTAAAGACTTTTAATTAGGCATAACGATTTCTTCATCAAACGGATTTATTAAATTCTCCTCTCAAGGAAATTTTAAAAGGACAGGAAGCATTCTATCCCCTGCTGCTCAGAGAGACATATAACCTATCTATGAAGATGTTCCTCAAGTGATAAAATGCTGTTTTTTTTTACACCCTACACATAAGCCTTGGAATGACAATCACACTCAGAAATCATTACTGAAATATTGTTCTTTATTAACTCATTCTTACAAATATGTGTGTGTGTGTGTGTGTGTGTGTGTGTGTGTGTGTGTGTGTGTGTGTGTGTGTGTGTGTGTG
>JAPMNP010708270.1:0-10985 GCA_029874935.1 Atherina boyeri
TCAGCTCCACCTCTTTGCCCATTTATGTATTTTCCGGGAGTGACGAGATGCGTGACGCTGCCAACACGGAAACGGAAGTAACCTCCCATTTGGCATCAAGTCTTCTATTAGCAAACGAGGCGGAGGGTGTGTCCATCTATATTAACAGTCAATGGTTTACACCCACAAATAGCACAACAACAACAAGGGTGGACCTCTGTGTGCCGTTTGTCCTGCCTAATCTTTTTAAGTTAGTTGGTTTCTTTCTCAGTTGGATCCCCTCCCCACAGTTTTGGTCAAATCCTGCCTTCCCTTTCTGCTCCCTCTCATATCAGACATCATTCCCTCCTCACTGTCCACTGGAATTGTTCCCACCCCCTTCAAATCTGCAGCAGTCAGTCCAATACTGAAAAAACCTGGTTCAGATACAAATTACTTCAACAACTTCCGGCCCATCTCCCATCTTCCCTTACAAAATCCAGGAAAAGACTGTTGCTTCTCAGCTCCATTCCCATCTCACCCGTGACAGCCTGTATGAACAATTCCAGTCTGGTTTCCGTCCCCACCACAGTACCGAAACAGCCCTCATCAGAATCACCAACGACCTCCTCATAGCTGACGATTCTGGTTTAATTTCCATCCTCATCCTCCTTGATCTGAGTGTGGCCTTCAACACCATCTCTCACCCCATTCTCCTCAACAGACTCTATGCTTTAGGTATCACCCACACCCCTCTCCACTGTTTCCACTCCTACCTCACTGGCCGTACTCAGTTCATCCAGTTAAAACCCTTCATCTCACAGCCCTCCCTAGTCACTTCAGGCGCGCCCCAGGGCTCTGTTCTGGGGCCCATCCTCTTCATAATTTACCTCCTTCCACTTGGCAATATCATCCAGAAATTTGGCATCCAGTTCCACTGTTTTGTGGATGACACCCAGCTCTATATTTCCAGTAAACCCAACTCGACTATCCCGCCCCCTACTCCCTCACCCACTGTCTCACAGAAATCAAATCTTGGTTCACCTCAAACTTTCACTTGTTTCTCTTTCTTTGTTTTTCCATGTTGTTTTTATTCATCTTATCTTATTTAACCTACTGTATTTTACTGTGTTTTTTATCTTGTAAAGCAACCTTGGGTGTCCTGAAAGGAACTTTTTAAATAAAATGTATTATTACTATTAAAGCAAAACTTCTCGTGTTTAAGCCATCAGTGAAGACGTATGGATAATCACCACCTCTACAACTAGATGCTTAGCACAGGACACCTCTGGATAAATCCTGGTAAAGGTCTACAGGCCTGGCATGCACATTACATAGTTTCCAGTCATGTTAGCATTTTCTGTCTGCATACACAGAGTTTTCATTCCGCTGTTGTGTTAACCCTAACCCTTGACTGGAAATGCATTAAAAAAGAAGCAAAAATCAGCAAATCTTAGAAAACCTTTTAAATCGACAGTATTAACAAACCACTGAGAACAGAGAATGATAGATTGATATGAGTTTCATGTCATAATATAGAAATGAACAGTAAAAAAAAGAAGAAACTATTGTACATATGTACATATTGTATACATATTGTATATTATTGAACTATTATATAATTATAATTTATAATTATCTAATTGTTGCATTTGTGATTATCTTGGAAGCTTGCAGCTTCCCCACAGCGTCTCAGACACTTACACAGGGAGTCGGTGGGGCCCTGGGCGGGCTGGGGGTCAGCGCCCTGGGTGGGTGTGTAATGGGGGCTGCAGTGGCATGTGGTGGGATGGTCAGAGAAAAAAAACATGTAGGAAGATGTGAAGAAGAAGAGCAGGTGGGCAGCCATCAGTGCCCACAGGATGTACTGGCTGCACTCCTCACCGCTGGGCCAAACACTTGGAGAATACCAGCAGGAGGAGGAGGAGGAAGAGGAAGAGGATGAGGAGGATGAGAGTAAACGTGAGGAATACTTCTGAGGGGCTGATTGGTTTAGGTGCTTAAGGTGGTAAATATGGTGACTGGAGCGGGAGGAGCGTGCTGATGAAGGGAGGGGAATGGGGAAGACATGCAGCAGGAATGACAAGAAAATGGACAAAAGGTAAACATGAAATGAAGAAAACATGCAACGTGAGCAGGAAGTGACAATTTGTTCAAAGCTCTTCAGTCAGCTGAGAACAAATGACATGACCAGAACATGCAGAGGACAGATAAGTGATGAAGATGATTGCTATTCTTGGTTTAGGGACCTTCCTACATCCAGGTTTATTCTTCTAAGTATCTTTGTGCATAGATGGGTGCTACATGTGGTGGTAAAGGTTGGTTATCACCCACATTATCACAAATAAAGCTGTCATTACTACATGTAGCCTTTTTATACAATATACCTCCACTTCATCAGCTCTGCCTGTTCAAACAAATATGTCACCAGCCAATCACGTGGCAGCATTTAGTGACGTACAAATGTTCAAGATGACTTGCTGAAGTTCAAACTAAGCATCAGAATGAGGAAGAAAGGGGATTTAAGTGGCTTTGAATGTCCTGATAATGAGTGTATATCATCCAACATCTTGATTCAATGAGTCAAACGTTTCGTTCATCTTCCCAACTAATGCCTGACCAACACAGTTTACCTTGGATTCTGAAATTTTACCACTAGATGTCGCTAAAGAGAGAGAAATCCATTTTGATTTGTAATTAAAACTGTGAAACTGAAAGCAGGATGTCATCCCAGGTTGTTAAAGCAGAGTTTAACCCTCCTACTGTCGCCAACTGCTTCCTGACCAGGAAGAGTCTGATTTCTCTGAAACATTGAGCAGATTTACTATGGAAAGAGACAACATGCCCAGCGTAGAACTAAAGCACAACCCAAGATATGTGTTGACATCAAAAAGCAAAAAGAAAGAGAGGAAATTAACTGCCGAGTTGTGCTGTGGAAAGTCATTCCACAGGTTTTTTCCCTCCCCAATATGGTTACTGAAACAATAAAGGCAGATTTTTTTAAGTTTCAAGGCGATTCTACAGTGATGGAATTCCCAACATCAAGTGGTAGTAATGAGCTTCTGTGACTCGTAGTTTTTAGGTTTTTTTGACTGACTCTGGCGGTGATATCAGTGGCTTTGAAGCAGCTTCATCCATACTTTCTATCAGATAAACTAGCAAAGGTTGATAAGTCTAAACGTCTCTGCAAGCTTGGCTCTTCCTCTTCCACGTGAAGACTGGTGAGGTGAATCATGTGAAACGCTGCCCAGAGTGCAGATAAATTAGCTTATAATCATTCTATAGGCGGAAAAAAGGTGCTACAAGTTTTCTGCACCGTCAAAAGTTAAAAAAGGATCAATATCTTTGCAATTTAATAAAATATCATGTATGAAATGATGACAAACATGTTTTTTAACTCTCTAATTATGGTTTTAGTTACTTATGGCATAAATGTATATTGAAAATCATACATATTCTACCTTTAAGAAATTACAACCCCGTCAGCCATGATCATCAATAAAGGTCCTTATAAAAGACAGGGCCGTGTTATGGGCCTGTACATGTACTGAAACTGTATCAAAGTTTTAGATGTTTTCCTGCTTTAACACATCTGACTCAAAGTAAACAACTCTCTGCAGCAACTCGTTAAGTTCTGCCCAATCATTTTGACCCATAAATCTGACTCAGATGTGCTGCAGCAGGAAACATCCAAACCCAGCAGGACAGCGGTCCTACAGGACAGACTTTGCACACCCTGTATGGCAACATTTAGAACTGGTCAATACTAAAAGCCAAATCCTTCTCCAAAATGTTAACAACATCAAGGGGTCATATTTTGTTTCATTGACAGACGATTTGGTTCAGAAAAGGTCACGAATGTACAGGAGATAAAAACTAATCCGTTTTACCATTGACCGTCTCTATTCCTTACACTAAACACAGATCTTATTCTTTCAGTTTCAGGTCTTTTTAATTCTTCAGCCGGTGCACTGAAGAGATCTGGTCTTAGTGACCTATCCCAAATAGATGAAAGGTTCCCATCATTTCTTTTAAATGTCAAACTGAAAAAGAAAACTTGAGCAGTAATCTTAAACCACAACCTGGACATGATTAGTTTTCAGCAGGTGTTCAGAATATTGACCTTCCCCAACTCTTACATTTAGTCTCCGGTTGTATGTATACCGTAAAGCCCCTTCATTTCCCAGCACCCACCTGTAAACACGCTGTTACTCCAAACCCTTACATCTTTTACAATTCTCAATTACCTTTTCTGTCCTAAATATGCTCTGAAGTCTCCATCTGATCCAAGATGCTGCTGCGTGGGTTCTGATGAAAACCGGATCCCAGCCTGGCTTCTGGAAGCAGAACTCCTCTCTACCTTCAGAACTTCTAACTTTCCTTCCTGATAAATCTTCTATCAGGTCTGGCTTGGTAACCCCGATCCATCCCTGTAGTCCTGCTGCTATAGGCTGAGGCTGATGGGGGACGTCCCATGATGCACTGGGGGATATCCCATGATGCACTGGGCTCCTAGCTGCTCTATTTACTCTCCATGTAAAAATATCTGACATTGTTGTCATTAATTTGTGTTTCTCTTCTTTCTCAGCAGGTATCCCTGCTTAGAGTTCTGCTGCTGGTTGACCCTCTTTCCTGTCCTCTCCACCACAACCCCGTCCAGTATGATGGAGGTTTTCCTTCCTGGTTCTGGTCCTCAAGGAGGTTTTAATCTCCACTGTCTCCTCCTGCGGCTCAGGATGGAGGATTGGAATTCTAGTCCAATCCGGTTGTTTCCTGAGCTTGGTCATTATTCTATAAACAGTTATTATAAACTGGACAGATGTGGATTTGTTTTAACTGGATTATCATTGAACTGTATCTGTAGAGGTACCATTAGACAACTTTGTTGTAAATTTACGATGTGCAAAAAAAAGTTGAATTCAATCGAGGCACATAAAGATTTTCTGCCTTTACTTTTACCAGTTAAATCTAGTTAGGTTTATAGTCTAAAACAGGGCTGTTACCATGTTTGATTTATTGTGGTCAAAATCCTACATGATATTATTCATATAAAACTACTTCAATTAAAAAACTTCCTTTTGTCACTTTTCAAAGAAACAAACACTCAAAACAAAACAGGAGGTAAGAGACAAAGACACAGAGATCAGATTAAACTCTAATATCTACATGTTATCAACCTGATCAATACTATACTCTTTGACATCACAAGTATTGTTAATATCGATATATTGTGATCCCCTTGGTCTGTAAGCCTTGGGTGAACTAGTGGTTAATAACTGGTACCAAAAGTCTTCCTCCTCTGGGCAAAGGGGTCATCGTTTTTCCCAACTCTTGCTGTCAAATCAAAACCTGAATTTAAGGTTGGACTGCTGAATTAAATGTACTGGTTTCACCCATACGAACACAAAGAAGAAGTCAAAATGCATCAACGTTTTTATTCCCCCCCAAGTTCGTCTAATTCAGTCACAGTTCAGTTACACGGTCCTTCGTCATCCAGTCATTCAAATTATGAGATGAAACATCTGATATTTAAACAGTCATGCAGCAGACAAACTGTTAAGGGTTTGGTTAAAAAGAAAAACAAGGAAAGACCTTAAACGGCGACGTAAACAAGTCTGATGAGGGGAGTTCCCCTGGCAACAGAAAAATATGTGTTAGTCTCCTTACCTCTGACATCCTCATCCTCGATGGTGGTGTTGGCGCTCTCGCTGGACTCCTGAGAAAGAACAAATACAGGATCTGTGAGTGGAACCAGACCCACTGAAGGGCACAAACCTGGGTAGAAACCCGACTTCCACAGAGATCAGTATGCTCCATCTTCCTCCGCAACACGTCGCTTTACCGTCTTCTAGTTGAACTCGTGTTACGTAGTGACATCACCAGACAGACAGCGAGAGGCCATGAGGAAAACATGTTAAACTAGATTTTCTAATGTTTTTCCTCTCATCAGAAGTTTGGGATCAATCAACATGACAGCATTGTGTGATTGTTAAATTGTAGATTTCATTGATATGAAATCTACAATCTCATTGTTATCAGACCAGCCTTCAGTCAGAGGCTTCTTCAGCTGTCCCATGACGTCTGATTTTACCAATTTAAACTGCAATAATTTCATTTTCCCATGGGATTAAGGAAATCGTATTCAGTTGAATGAAATGAGGTAATTTAGCAGCGGTCTGAGAAAATGGCAGCATTGATAGAGAGAATCTTGATAGGTCTGATTTTCACAGTAGTTAGATCATTGAATGGCTTCTTGATTTCAGGTTCAGAGATCAATGAGAACAAAACCAGTCGCCAGTTCTCATGATACAGGAGTATGTTAATATTACACAAAACTTTCCTTCATACACACATTTAGCCTAGAATAATCTTCCATACATGGATCCCCTCTTTTCATACTTATTGGCTGCTTTCAAAACTGTGAAACACTAGAAGTGCTTACTGATTTTGCTAAATCTGCAGCAAGTGAAAAATGGCCAAATAGTGTTCGGAATTGGAAAAGTTTTCCAGTATGCATCCAACCAGTAAACATCACATACTGTGTCCCATAATGGAAAGCATAGCAGCTGTCTTTATTATCTTTGTTGTATTTATTGTAGCATCATTATTACATTACAGCTAATTGAGACACAATAGATTTGACAACTTTTTGTGCTTTCCTTCGGACTACCAGTTCCTCTTCTTCTGCACCAAGGGAACTCAGTTTTGGCTCTTAAGGGCCGCTGTCCTGCATGCAATGTGTCCCTGCTCCGACACACCCAAATCAGATTAAATGGCTCCAACAGCCTATGGAGTTTTGCAAGATGACTAACTCATTGGAGTCAGGCGTGTTTGAGCAGGGAAACATTGAAAACCTGCATGCTTGTGGCCCTCGTTGGACCGAACTGAGTTGCCCTGCTCTGCACGTTGAGGTAGGTGTCACACCTCCGTCTGGTAAACAAAAAGTTGTATCATAGCGAAGCACATTCTTAAAATTTCATCTACAAGCATTAAACAAGTTAAACTACACCAAGATTACTTCTGCTCTATAAAAATGCACCAGCATGGGCCGGGGCGGTGCGTGCGCAGTGGGTTGGGCGCCCGCCCCATGTGCGGAGGCTATAGATCCTCTCTTGCAGCCGGTCCAGGTTCGAATCCTGGCCTGGGACCATTTGCTGCATGTCATTCCCTGCTCTCTCTGACCCCTTTTCTGTCAAGGAACTTTCATACAAAGGCCACTAGAGTCCAAAATATCCTTTAAAATAAAAAATGCAGCAGCATGCCACGGCATGGATTGCTTGTAAAGCTGCATACTACATGCTAGCACTGAACATAGTATGCAGTATGTACTGCATAGTGTGCACTATGTCATAGGTGGTTTTGAAAGCAGCCGTCATATCATATTATGTGAAACATACTTGTACGGTGGAGCTCTCACTGCTCATTGGTTAAACAGACACAGAAGCAGAATATTAAAGCGCTACATGTGATGACTTCAGCAGCTACGGGTCCTTTTTTACAGCAATGTTAGCACAACACTTCCTATGCACAGTCAGGCTACCATACGGTACACTATGACCTACAACACTACTTAGCACAGAGTACAACACATTAATACAAGCATGCATGTGTTCCCACATCAGTTTATGGATTATGCACCACAATGTAGTTCCATGTGTTTGCACAAGCAAAGCCAAACTTGGAAGATGGACTTGGACTGTTCTGATGAAGAATTTGACTTGGAAGAGCTTCGGTATCCATGTCATTGCACAGTGTTTGTTTTGTTGCAACAGCATGGATAACCTTTAGTCCAACAGCTGTAAAAGCCATGTTGCTTCTCATAGTTTAAAACTCCAATATTTAACACAACACAAACTCTTCATATTGCAAAACATTTGAATATTATACATGGCTGCATAAATATTCAAGATAGAGAAGAGCAATATACAATATAAACGTACCAATCTTGAGTGAAAAAAATACATGCGACAGTTGATAACATGCAGAATCCATAGTCCCTTGTTTTTTCACATGATGTTTAGTTTGAGAAACAACCAAATGGAACAAAGACACGTTCGTAGGAAGCAACACTGAGGCTCTAGTCTACATGTCAGCAGAAAACTCCAGCTTCAGACCAGCATCTGAGCAGCTGTATACCTTGTTTCCATCAGCTGGGTTGTGGATAACAGTGGTTTGAGGCTCCTGATTTGAGAGAACCAAGAGCAGAAGAAGATAGCGGGGCAAAATTAAAGTGTTAGGAGGCAGAATTGAGAGAAAATATTAGGCAAAATCAACAAAAATGAAAGCAGGGAAGTAAAAGGAATTGGAAAGTATAAATTACTGTCTGGGAACAGCAGGGTGTTGCTACATAAAGAATCCCTAAACAAACACTATCATGACATCTGGGCATCATGTGAAGTATGTTACCTCTAGTACAGATATTTGGGTTTAACTGAGCTCTATCAACTAAATGACAATGAATTCAAATACTGAAGCCACAGTCAACGATCTGTTCTGTAGAACACAAACACACAACACTGAGGAGAAACTCTACAAACATCTACTGATACCACCTTAAACAGAAAACACAGGTACATCTTCAGAGCAGGTACAGTTCATGCTATTGCAGAATTCTTTGCTGTACATCGGTGCTGCCACTGGGCTGCACCTGACACCACATGGGTGTTTGGAGTAAAACTCCTGGAGGGTGATCTGCAGAAGAGCAATCACCATCCAGCAACAAAAAGGGCCACTGGGCAGACACTCCATATACCTCAGAAATTTGATGTTGGGAATCAATGATAGACATTTTTTTCATATATATTAAGTATGCAGAATAAAAAAATCAGCTATAATTCTCTAAAGGCACTCCGTCCAAGGCATTGTTTGATAAAAATGAGCAAATGTTTTGGGTAATAAGAGATTTTTCCAAGGTAGCTACTCAAACATGAGATATATTTCCCATTTCTGTCTGACTTGGACCAATAAAAGACAAACACATTTCCCATCATCGGCTACCACATAAAGCATCGCCAAACCTTTGCAATGGTGGATGGACGTCCATCCTCTAAAATCATTACTCACTGAATATTAAACTGAATCTGGACGAGTTTGGTTTATCCCAACCATGAAACATTTATCTAATTGCAGTTATATGAAAAAGTTTATCCAATACGTCTGAATGCATCTTGTTAACCTAGCTTAGCATAAAGACGAGGAGAGGAAAACAACTAGCCTCTCAAACCTCTCATCCACATCCTAGTTAGCTAATATAAATGCATCGAATGTGTTTAACTGTTTAAAATGGTGCATATTGTATTTAATCTGTACCGTTTCTGAGACCTATCGCATCACTTCATGATAAAAACTTTGCTCAAGGCCCAGTCGCAGAAATCTGATGCTCGTCTTGTGCCCTCTGGTGGACAGCATTTGTACTACAATAATTCTAACATATCACACATAATTAACTGAATATTTTTGTTAAATTCTTTCTACTTTTTGTTAAAGGATCAAATAAAGACATCAGATTGTAAAGTAAAAAAAAAACCAGAGACTGGTATTTAGACAAGATTAAGTTAAATCAGCAGTCGGTGAGAGAATTTTGGCTAATTCTGTTCATTCATATATTTCTGCTCCATTGTTAAGAAGGCTGATTGAAGCTACAACAACCAACTGGATTAATAATGATCCATAAAAGAGACTAACATTAGTGTTCCTTTGTTACAGAATATTTTAGGAAGAAAATAACAAAAGAGCTTATTGATAATAACAGTCTTGGAAGACATAAACCTGTGTTGTCCAGCAAAGTCTGGAGACAACAAAGGCTTATAACCTGTGGTGATGGCGTTTCAGCCACGGTTGGCTTGGAATGGCCCGGGTGCCATTACAGCCGTCATCAACAACAAAGGAGAATGTAGCCCATGTACAGCAATGCAATGCAATAAAGCAATGCCAAAAACCGCTGATAACTCAGGTCAAAGAAGCAAAACAGACTAAAACAAATCAATATGAGGAAGGGAAAGGTGGAAGTTAACAGGTCTGACAGTCATGCAGACAGAGACAGGCAGCGAGGCAGGCAGACAGTGTACCAGAGAAGGAGTGGGGACAGGCTCTTTGGGGCTGGTGACCACATTGGCCTTGTTGTTGATCTGGAGGGACACAGTGGACAGACAGGTAGACAGACAGACAGGACAGGGCAGAAGGCTTAGTGTCCAAACATTCAGTCTTCAAGCAGCTGCTGTGGAGGGAAAAGTGGGACATTGTGCTCAAGAGTTTACGGCAGCATAATCATGACACGCGTGCTTTCACTCCAGCTTGTCTAAAACATAACACTCAGTGGAAACCATGGAAAATCATTGCTGCAAAGACAAGAAATAAATAAAGCATGTTTTCATAGATTCCACCAAAGCTACAAAAAGAAATATGGTCCATTTGGAGGTAAAAACAACCAAATTATTCTGTAATACAATGGCTTATTGAGTGAAACGGCCCAAACACACTGATCCAGTGACGGATGGTTCTGCTGTTAGTCCTAATCTCCTGCTAAAGGCACCAAGGAAGGTAAAGTGAGAGTTCACCGCTTTCCTGGACAGACAACCAATTAGAGAGAAGATTTCTCAACTCCAGATGCTCCCGACAGGTGATTGTCAGCATAACAGCTCTGCACCATCTGTCTTATGTAATACATCAACAGAGACGAAATCTGCTGAATGTCAACCTAGTACAACTCAGTTAATACAAATATACATCATCATGTCCTGATGATTAAAGCCTACACTCACCGCCCACTTCATCAGCTCCACATGTTCCATTACTCCACCAGCCAATCACAGGGCAGCAGATCAACACATCTAGTCATGTAGACATGACTAGATGTATTTCCTTGTCCCACTTTGGGCCCCTTAGTTCCAACGTGGCATGGTTTAACCAGCACAGCCTACCTGAGTATTGCTGCTGACCATGTCCATCCCTCTCTGAACACAGTGGAGCATCTTCTGATGGATACTTCCAGCAGGATAATGCACCATGTCACAAAGCTCAGATCATCT
>JAPMNP010708295.1:0-21165 GCA_029874935.1 Atherina boyeri
AATTTCTTACATAGGCTACGGTTTCACATGATTGTAGTACCAGTTTCGGCCAGAATCTTACATACTGTACCTTTAAAAATAACACACCAATATAGTGAACAATTGACATTTTCTCAACTCTTTATGCTTATGCAACTCTGTGTCTGTAGAAATGTCACTCTGCTGCATTATCTGATCACCATTCTGGAGAAGAAATATCCCAAAGTCCTGGTTTTCCAGGAGGACTTGAAGAATATCTCAGAGGCAGCCAAAGTCAAGTAGGTGAAACTTGGAGCATCAAATACTCATCATACTTCTGGAGAAGTGCATGTTAGTTTTTGGATGAACTGTTAGCAAATCATTTGCAGCCTGTTCCAAAGGGTTTTTTTGGAACATAAAGTGTCACTATATGCAGATGACGTGCTTTTATGTATTTCGGATCCTTTATACAGCCATTTTGTTCCTTATTCAGCTATTTAAAATTATTGATCAATTTGGTGCTCTCTGGTTATAAAGTAAACTTCCATAAGAGTGAACTTACGCCAATAGGACCTGAAGCTATAGAGGGATCCTTCTCTTCACCCCCTCTTAAAAGACGTTCCTCAAGATTTAAAAAATGTTGGTGTGTCAATAATTTATAATCATAAAGACCTTAACAAATTCAATCATACACCTCTTCTGTCTTGTGTAAAACATGATCTTGAGTGCTGGGATTCACTGTCTTTTTCTCCTGGTGGAAAATTTAATTCAGTAAAAACTGCCTATGAACTGCTTAAAATCCTATTTCTCTTTCAAAGTGTGACAGTATTTTTAACAAAGTCCTTTTTTTAACCAACTAGATGGCCTTATAGAAACATTTACTGGAATAAAGGAAAAATGAGGAATAGAACAAAATTGTTAGAAAAGTCCCAGAAAACAGGAGGAATGTCGTCATCAAATTTTCTGTATCATTATTGGGCAGCTAATGTTAAAGCATCTTAATACTGGATTAGAAATTACACCTCTACCAGTTGGGTATCTATGGAAAAGGAATGTATATGTTATCCCCATAAACTTTTTTATGTGGTAAGTTACCACTCGCTTTACCAATATCCAGTTTGGTAGGGAATCCAAATGTGAAGTATACCTTTAAAACTTGATATCAGTTCAGACGCCACTTTAAACTAAGTGACCTACCATTTGTCACTCAAATTGTGAAAAATCACATTTACCCTTTCAATAATAGATTCAGCATGTACTATATGGTTTGGTTAAAAGGGGCATCATTTCATTCGAGAACCTGTACATTGATGGCAACTTGCCCATTTTGATCAGATGAAGGATACATTTTAAATCCATTTAAACACACTTTTATAGATATTTGCAGCTGCAAAGTTTTATATCATGCTTAACTTGCTTTCCTACTTGCCCTCCTTATTCTCTTTAGAGACACTCCTTAAACATGTGAAGTGATCAATTAGTACAATCTATAAGTCACTCAGTGCTAGTGACCTTAGCTAGATGGGATGAAGATATTGGTGTACCACTATCAGATGATGGATGGCAAAATATGTATCCAGAGGATCCACTCATCCTCCACTTGCCTCAAACATGCAGAAAATCCAATTTAAAATTGTACATCGACTACTTTGGTCTAAGGTCAGACTAGCTGTAATTGATGAAAATGTTAACCCTGTATGTGACCGTTGTGAGCAGCCTTTAGGCACTCTGTGTCATATGTTCTGGCCATGCCCAAAACTGTCAAACTTCTGCTGTTTAATTTTTTCAACTTTCTAAAAGGTTTTGGTCAAATCATTACACCCTCTGTGACCGCAGCAATATTTGGTTTAACACCTTTGCATGTAATTCTGAGCTCTGCTCAGACTGATTTTGTTTTGTTTAATTCATTTCTGGTGAGAATGTTTATTTTACTCCTCACCTCCAGCATATGGACAGTGGATGAAGGATTTGATGTTCTAGCTATAGCTGGAAAAGATTTGCTATTTTACTAAAGGACCATCTAAACTTTTCTTGACAACCTGGCAGCTATCTCTTGTTTTTTTTTGTTTTTTTACGAGAATCAATTTCCCTATATAACTATTCTGGCTGGTATTGTTATTTATATTTGGGAAGGTGGATGGAGGCTGTTTGTTAGCCAATGTGTTTTGTTGCATGGGGTATTTTCTTTTTTTTAATGGAGGAAAAAGAGACATTCTCAACAAATGTTTCTAAAGTTGGCGCATTTTGTTTTTTTCTTCATAAAATGCAAATAAATAAACTTGTTTAGAAAAAAAAATGGCAACCTGTGACTTGTGGTTCAAGGGGTTGTGAGTTGACTTTTTTTTCTGAAGGACCCGGTTGGGAATCACTGCCATTTGCTATCAAACTCCCTGTTTGTTATTAAAGATGCTGACCACCTGTCCCTCTTTCGCCACAGCATGACAGAGATGGAAAAAGATATCGGCAACCTGCGGAGTGGCTTAAAAAGTGTTGAAAGTGTGAGCGACAGAAATTTTAAAAAAAATTCCATATCAATTTTGCTCAGTGTTGGTTGTGAATTCAATATGTTTACTCTTCTTCAATTTCATCTTATGGATTTCCATTTGTAGGAGCTGGAATATCAAAAGAAACGACCGCAGGAGCTGGGTGACAAATTTGTGTCTGTGGTGAGCCAGTTCATCACTGTGGCCAGCTTCAGCTTCTCCGATGTGGAAGACTCTCTCACTGAGGCTAAAGAACTGGTGAGTTAGTAAGGCAGTAGGGTTTCTGCAGAAAGCTCCTGGTGTTTAAGTAGACAGGAGAGTGCCACTGTCGCTCAAAGACACGGGTGCTGAAAGCTGACTTCCGGTTTCCTCTCCGTGCAGCTGTTTCTACATGCCTTGTTGACCTCATCAGTCACCTCTATAGGAAGGCTAACAGCAGGGGTGAAGCGTTCCGAGTTTCCTGCTGCAGCCTCACTGATACTTTATTGGTCAGCCTGCTCGCTGACATGTGTGCAGGTCAAGAGTGAAAGTTGAAAAACAAGCTTGGATGTCATTTCAAACAGTGCTGTAGTCAGTGTGTGTTTGATGGTTTAAGAAGAGCTGATTGCACCTGCCAACTGTGTGGACATGTTGTTTTGTGGATGCTTTTTAATACTAATGTATAGTACAAACAATAATGGCACCAAAAGAAATGAAAAAAAACGTTATGGGGAATGAACTCCATTAGACCATTACTGCTTTAAACCTGAAGATGTTCATGTTTCAAAGAGTTTACACCCTGATGTTGGCTTTATGTCTCCCCTCTTCCTGGAAGGCAGGAAGAGTTTTTATCTGGAGCATTTTTTCTCAGCTGGTCACATGGCAGCCATTAGTTTCTGTTAATCATTTACGGTGTCCCACAGTTAAGTATTTGAGTGTTTTTACAGTGGTCCACTGTACTCATCACTGGAAACTAGAGCCTGCTGACCCTATGAACAGCACACTGCTTTTGCTTTGTCAACATTCGTGTTTCAGAATACCAAGATAACCAAAAAAAAAGATTGATATACAAGTCATTTTTGTCATACATCAGAGAAATACAATCTGTAAATCATTTTGTGAACATGTAAAGTAATAAACTCTAACAGACTGCCTTTATATAACTCAAAGGATTCTTTGCATGTCACAGACAGAGCTGCTGTTGACATATACATTTTTTTAAGGGCAGATATTCTCAGTGTGATCTCGCATCTGGATGTTCTCCCTTTTTACGCACTGTGGAAAAACACCCAACAAACACATTGCCTTAATTTGGGCTCTGGCTCCAGTCTCCAACCTCTGCTGCAATCAGTAGTCGGTCATATCTGGGTTAACATGAGCTTCAAAGCCCCGACTATTGCTACCCTGCTCTGATTTCAAAGAGCTGGGACCTAATGAGTCTCCTGTAAAACAGTAAAAGACAGAGTAAAAGTGGTTCTGCTGACTCCTGCTGTAAATCTAATCCCATGTGTCCCTTTCTATGTGCCCCTTCTCTTTGGTCGCACAGTTCCTGAGGGCAGTGAAGCACTTTGGTGAGGACGCCAATAAGATGCAGCCAGATGAGTTCTTTGGCATCTTTGACCAGTTCCTGCAGTCATTCACAGAGGCTCAGCAGGAGAACGAGAACATGCGAAAACGCAAGGAGGAGGAGGAGCGCCGGGCCAAGATGGAAGCTCAGGTATGTGGTCAAGGATCCTCGGCTGACATAAAACACTTTTCTTATTTTACATGTTTTCATTTTTTTCCACTTAAGTGATTGATTGTCATTTTATAGGAAAAACATTTATTCTATCCTTAATTTATGAGGAAAGATTAAGCTTATTTGTACCACCTTTAAAATGAAGATAAATAATTTCAAAGGCAAATCTTTACTGGAATACAGCATTTTTATGTGTTTTGCCAGCTGAAGGAACAGAGAGAGAAAGAGCGGAAGGCCCGAAAAGCAAAAGCAAACGGAGAGGACGATGGTGGAGAGTTTGATGACTTGGTGTCAGCGCTGCGGTCAGGCGAGGTCTTCGACAAGGACCTTTCCAAGATGAAACGCAACCGCAAGAGGATCAACAACCAGAACACGGACTCGAGCAGAGAGCGACCGGTCACAAAGCTCAACTTCTAAGCTTGATTACTGTCGTCATCCATTCTGCCCGCGTCCCCCCTCTTCACCATTAGTTTCCCTTTGGGTCAAACCGACCTGCACATTCCTCTGCAACCTCCTCCACTACCACCCAGCTCGGCTTGGATAAAGCACGACCTCGCTGTAGAGCCACATACAGCACAAAATGTTTAGATCTTTCATCCTCGGAAATTTTGATATGAGAGGGAGAAGAAGCCAAAAGTTGATCAAAGTTTGACCAAATCAGATCTGTTTGTTCAGATGAAGCTGCCATTCTGGAGAAAGAGCTTCCCTCCAGGTGTGGGAAAGAAAACTCCTGGTAGTTTTATAAGATCAGTTCTGTGCTGTTTTTTGTACGTCAGATTCTATGCACAGAGTAAAATGTGCAGCTTTTAGACTCTTTCAGGGCTGGATGCTTGATCCAAACATTAATGATTCCATATAAAAGAAGAAGAAATGAGGGGCCATTTTGTACTGACTGATTTCATAGAAAGAGAGGGGCTGCTTTCACCTGCCCGAACTGTCCTAGAGAGACTGAACCTCAACTTCCTCCAGATGCTGCTGCAGTCAGAACCAACAGGACTAAGACGTTGCGTTACTGAATGTGGTTTTAACTGCAAGTGACAGCTGACAGGCAGGTTTTTGTTTTGTTTGTCTGTTTTTCCCCCATCATCTTCATTGACAAACAGCATTTATAGATATATAAATATATATGTGTATGATCTTTGTACGTTTTATTTGAACATTTTCCTGTTAAGAGCTGGCCTTAACTCTGTTGATTTTAATTGTTGAATGGGTACTCTCACAGGTCTGGGCCTAATCTGTGGAATCTCAGCAAGTGTGGACACTCATGTCATAGATTACATATATCCATAAATAAGGGTGTGTACTTGTTACACATGCACATAGGAATTTGTAATTATTATTGCTAAAAACCTTTAAAAACTGTACCTAGTTAATGCAGCACATTGCTCCCCCAACCCAAAGAGAGTGCCCTCCTCTAATGTCTTGATTTGACGAATGAAATATGTTTCGGTGCGCTGGATGGATTCACACTGAAATAAATAGACAAAAAAAGGTCAGAAAAAATAGTAAAACCCCTACATGTGGATGTAATTTCAATCTGTCCTTCAGGTGTGTGAATCCATCCAGTGACGGAAACCTCCACCGACATTTTATAATTTAAATACTGCCTTCCATTGTTCATACATCTGATGACAATTATGACAATAAATGAGATAAATCAGTTATCAGTTGTGTTGTGAGTGATAATATTTTTTTTTTTTTTAAATCTTGTCGCCACAACCCCGAATGGTAAGTGGACATGATGGCAGAAGCTTAACCATAATGGAAACCAGACTTTTAGCGCCATCTAGTGGCCAGATATTGTCTTGCACATTTGTTTTCCTCATACTAAAACTAATGGAGGTAAAATGTTTCTCCATTGCTCTTTAAATCAACAACTAACTGCTTTATTTTTTAAGTTTTGCTCTCAATACAATAAAGGAAAAAAAGGCCAAGAATGACAAACTAATACAATCTTTAATTATATTTTTTTATGGATTCTACTTTATCTTTGGTACAGAGATTTTTCTGCTTCTAATTGAAAATTTGAAAGGAAAAAATTTATCAAATTTAGCATGTGACCATGTTGAACTAAAACCTTTGATGCTCACTTGAGCAGAAACCCTTGTGTCAGCTCATCTTCTGGCTCCTGCACAAAGCGTGAAACTCCAGTGTAAAAAGCTCTGCCAGCAACTTCCACCACCACGGCCTTGAAGTCTCCACACTTTGTCTCCTGAAGGGAAACATAAAACCAATCACAAATGTATAGAAGTTCACATCTGTCTGTTTAAAGATTTGTGGGAGTCACCTCCATGAAAACTGAGCTATAAATCTAAGCAACATGCACCAAAAGAGAGTTGGATAACTTTCAGACTAAACAGATTATCTTATATTAAGGACAATAATGATGTTTGTAATGGTGTTACTAACATCTGTCAAATTAATTCTATCCGCTCATCATTCCTGATCTTTTAAGATAGTAGCAGCTTAGATAAAGAGGAAAATAAGAATTTGTTTCAGAATTGATTTTACTGTACTGGTCGATAAATAATAGTTTTAATGCTGTGTTTTTTAACTATCTGAATATTTTGTGTCTACCTGAAGTGAGTAACAGAGTGATTTTATCTCAAACTGCCCCTGACCTTTGGTTGATGACAGTCAACCCATAGACCTTTCAGCGCCATATGCATACACGAGGAGGCGGGACCAAAGCAGTGGCGCGTTTCACACGTAAAATCTGATTGGGCAAAAGATCATTGAACCAGGGTGTGTTTCTCGGAAGTTAATCAAACTCCTGGATTTCAAGAAGAATTTCACAAGTTTTTTAGACATGTTCTTGCCTAATCAAATTCAGGATGAACAAATATTTCTTATCAAATAGTTTTATTTCTGTTTTGAGACAGAGTCATTTTACAGATGTGCTGCTTTTTTCTTTTCTGTAATCTGCTTTCCCCCCTGCAAACAACACGTCACACAAGTTCCGGATACCTTGACAGCTTTTCCTGTGAACTGTGATCCGGTGGCTCCACTCTGAAACGTTCGGGTCTGGTTCAGCCGGATGAGACCTTTGTGATATTGAAGAGCCACTCGAGCTGTGACACCCGAGCCTGTTGGGCTTCGGTCCACCTGAGGACAGTTTAAACCAAGGACATCTTTTTTTGCGATCCACTTTTTATCAAAATTTAACTCAATGAAATCTAGAAGTTTACATAGTCCTTTTGCGTTCATGTTTTTCTTCTATCTTTTCTCTTAACAGATCCATATCAGCTGGTTTCAACCCAGTTATAACACAACACTTGCTAAAAGACACGTTCTGCATATACCATGGAAAAAAAATTGTTTTACATTTTTGGGGATAATGCTCATTACTTGCTGCTTTGTGCATACATCTAATTGTTGTTATTTGTTATACATTTAAGACATAAGACTTTCTAACACAGAACATCATGAACAACCATTGCTGCACACTGAGTATTACATGTCCAGGATCAGTCACTGCCATACCTGAGCTTCTGCAAACACACAGATATTGGCGGTGAGTTCAAGTGAATAATCGTCTTTGCCATCTGTGAGAATGGTCCCATAGAGGAAGGCCAGATCATCACTAGTTGGATGATGCAACTTCACCTAAGATATGATAAGAAAAGAAAATCTCAAGACTAGATGGCCATAGGTGTGGTTACGCCGAACGTCTGACCTTGAGAAGGCGGCGACCTGCCTGCACAAAGCTCAGACTTTAGACTTCTGCCAGGTTCCACACAGCCTTTCCCAGGACAACTTGGGCAGTGAAATTAAGCTGCAGCTTTAACTCTTACCTCTACAGTCTTACATGGTCTGCCACATAAATATTACCAGATGCTCATCTTGAGGCTTTTAAGAACACAGCTATATTTTAATCATGATTTGTTGCTCAGTACCAGAAATACACACCCAGTGCTGCCTGATTAAAGGTGCTCAAGAGACAAATGTATAAATCAGACCCCATTACTAGTCTAAAACTTAGGTTTGCCTCAAGAAAAATACCTTTTACATAAAAATTTTATTCTAACCCCAGTAGAAGATTAAGTACATTTGTCAAGATAGCATCCTTGTTTTTGTACTGAATATCAGTAGAGATGGGAGGAGTGAACTTCCTACCTGAGATTTGACAGCTTTGGTCACAGCTGTGGCTGCATCTACCAAGTCTCTAGTCTTGGATTTTGTCACATCCAGACCAAACCTCTGGGCATTAACAAAGGCATAAAAGGCTCCTCCATAACTGATGTCAACCATCATCTCACCAAATCCCTCCACGGTCACTGTCACATCTGGTGAAAAGTCATTTTAGTCATTCCTGTAGGATAAAAAGGCACCTCAAAATATTTTGTGGAAGAAAATAAAGGTGAGTCTCCTACCTGTTGCAAACGCAAATGCTGGCACACTTAGAAACCGCACTCCTCCTGTTTTTCCATCAGAGTACTCAACAAAAGCCTTAACCAGACCACAGGGGCAGTGAATGTTCACCTGTGTCTCTGGCGACTGTGGTTCTTTCACCAGCTTGTAGTCCACAGCAAAGCGTCCCAGAGCGATGACCGCATGTCCACACATGGTGCTGTAGCCCTCATTGTGCATGAACAACACGGCCAGGTCAGCCTCAGGGAGCTCGCTGTCCACGATCAGGGCACCATACATGTCATAGTGTCCCCGTGGCTAAAACATCAACACCTTCCTGAGATGGTCCAGATGTTCCCGGACGTAGCGTCGCTTGGAGAGCACACTGTCACCTTTGACTTCTGGATAGCCGCTGACAATGATCCGTAAAGGTTCTCCCCCAGTGTGCATGTCAACCACGGAGAGCTCTTTTCCTTCATGAGGTGGAAGCTGCATCTCCATCTCAGCACTGATTTAAGAGAGATAAAATAAACGACAGAACAGTGCAAAAGTCTCAAGCCAGTCCACACCTTTTTATGTATTGCCAAGAGGCATGAAGTTTGTGCAATGACTTACTGAAACATGCAAATACAGTATTGTATATAAGAAAAACAGAGTTTCCACCATTATAGCATCTTTATCCCTTCATAAAAACGTATGCAACTGATTCCCTGTTTAGTTCTTGACTCATCTCACATACCTCAGTATTTTTCTCCTCCATGTTTTCCCATCCTTGTGAATGGCTTCTTGACAGTCATTCTTAGCAACTAGCTCTTTGGAAATCACCTTTTTGGTGCAGAAATACTTTTAGTATTTACAAAAGTGGACTGTAAATCAATTAAAAAGGCAGCCAAGGAACAAAGTTATTTTTTTAAAAAGATCTTCAGACAGCTTGGAGAGGTTTAGGACCACGTGAAAAAAATCACGAGTGTGTCCTTAAGCAACTTTTTTTTGTTTTGTTTTTTTGCGCAATCCATTAACTTTAGTGAGGCGTGGCCGAATGAAAGTGTTTAAACAGCATTAAAAGACTATAAACTCCCTATCATGACCTTCACTTGAACTGGGTTGCACTGCACTACAATAGGCTATGCATAACAAGGCATGTTCAATATTTTGTCAACTGGGTGAAGAAAAACGTATATTCCGGAATTTCTGATTTATCTCAAAGAACCCAAATTAAAAAGCATTTTATTTTATGTACTTTTTACATAACACAGTTTAATCTTCGCAAAGTTTTGTTGTTCAAAAACGTGGTAGCTGAATAATGATCGGAGCGAATATCTGCAGGGCGGAAGTTATTCTCCAGTAAAACCTTACAAACAGTTTGCGCTCATGTAATTAGTAAAACTCATTGATGTTTAATATAAAACTCCAGAAAAGACTAATGCCTACCTGATGAAGAGGATTTCTGTGCACAGCCCTGTCGGTTTTACTTTCCTGTGAGTCACTTGTATGCACGTGACGTCACATCCGCCGAAGTGTCTTGCATGAAGTGGTGGTCAACCAAGCTAGGTCGTAGTAAACCACCGTGGGTGGTGAATTATTATTATTATTGTGTTATTTTTGTCGCAGGAAAATGCCTTATGTTTGCACCGTTTTTGGTTGTTCCAATCGTTCCAATCGTGAAACTAATCGAAGTTACTTCAGGGTTCCTCGTGAAGTCATAAAAAAGGGAGAGAGAGCCAAGGATTTTACAAAAAGACGAAGAGAAAAGTGGCTCGCGAACCTTTGGCTAGGATCAAAAGGAGCTGAGTCGAAGCATGCCAGAGTCTGCAGTGACCACTTCGTTAAAGGTTTGTAAATACTTTTATATTAGGGGCCCTTCTCTGTTAACTTCTGCTGTTTTTGTGGGTTAAAGCTCAGCCTGAGGCAGATACTACATGAATTGTGCTCCTATTAACTCGTGCTAATGTTTTATTTTTGCTCCATTTACCAGGGTGTCCTAGCAAACTTTATGACGAAGGCGACATTGACTGGGCTCCTACCATGAAACTGGGTCACGACAGAGTGAAACTGCCGGCTGAAGAAATTAATAAAGAGGGTGATGAACGAGTTAAGTCACAACAGGAAAACAGGAAACGTTCAGAGGGTGCTGAGGCATTGTTAGAGTTACACAAAGTTATGAGGACCAAAACACCAGAACTACAACATATCCAGGAACCTGCTTTCGAGGAGGACGAGGTGACTGAAACAGTAGAAAGGCGAGTTCAGGATGCATCCTGCCAAACAGAGTTGACTGCAAACATTATTGTTGGAATAGAGGAGGAGTTAAAGACACTGAACAGTGAACTTTATGAGCTCAGGTCAAAGGCACTTGACATGGCTATGAGTAAAGAGTCGTTTAAAAAAAGTGATGAAAAGACCAAGTTCTACACAGGACTGCCGAACTTTCTAGTTCTGATGCAGGTGTTTACTCTGTGTGAGCCATATATCGCCACTTCTACACAGTCTGCCCTGGACAAGTTTGAGCAGCTGATCCTGGTTCTGATGAGGTTAAGGCTGAACCTACCTCTCGCAGACCTGGCATACAGATTTGGGACCTCACAGCCAACCGCTTCCAGGATTTGGCGCAAGGTACTTGCTGTGTTACACCAGCAACTTGAGCTTGTGTGCGAGTGCCCAGAACAGGACTCGCTGAGAGCTACCATACCCGTGGAGTTCAGCCGGTCTGTCAGTGAAGTTTACAAGAAGCACACACACAGAAGTGGACCATCGGAGCCACCCATGGTTCTGGAGAGCTGAATCGGACTTTTAGTTAACTAGAGATTCATTTGAAAAATTCAAAATATCTTTAGACAGACTGCATCAAGGGCTTTCAATGTCTGAAACGGCAGCGTCCCCTCAGAAAAAGTTTGAAAAAAAGGAACTGCACTTTCTCCATCTTTTACTTTACATCTCTGGGATCATAATTCTGTTTCTTTTTATCTCATACACACTTGGCAAGTGAGCCAAGATATAACCACATATTGCTTTCTGACATATTAAATACTACGCTACATACATAAAGGGTATATTCTAGTGCATTTCTTATTATTTGCCTCCCAATACAATGAGCTCTTCTACTACTTCACAACATTTTATTGACATCATATTTCTTTAGGTCCATTCACTGGGCCTTTCCTGAAGCAGGTTTGGAGCTTACCTCACACTTAGAAACAAGAAATTAATTAAAAACTTGTTTAAAATAATATATTAAAGGAAAAAATAACCATGCACACGGAGGAATGTAGCCTACTGTGCAACAGTAAGAGATTAGAGAGGTAAAACTTGATGAGACTCATGTAATTGGGATCCTCTCTGCCAGACCATTGATTTTGTTTATTGAACATACTGCACATGAATTAAGATTCTGGTGCACATGTTAAGGCAATCATTCCTGACATTTTTTGTCCAGCTCTGTTGAATATGAGATGGTGTCTATTTGATATTAAAAATAATACTTAACACAAAAAGTAAGGAAATTTGTGTTTGATCAATAATTTCTCCCCTTTTATAATCCCAGTTGGTGGTGTATTATAGATCATTGGAAAGCCTGATTAATTCATTTAAATCAATGTATAACTTGTAAGGATTGTGTATTTGTGGAATGAGCGACACAACTAAATGTGGAGGTAGTGCCCCCCAGAAAATCTATCAAAATCCCCTGCAATATTCTATCAGTGTTCCCTCTTGTTTTAAGATATTTGAGTTGCCAGGTGNGGTGTGTTCTAGTCACAGATGTATGACGAACACCTAAGTGACAGACATCAGAATGAGATTCTGGAGTAAGTGGTGATCCCACATCTCCAGAATCTGGGATTTAACTCCATCCTCCAGGATGACAACGTTCTCCCCTACAGAGCCAGGATTATCACAGAGTAACACCATTTGGGAGTGGATGGAATGACCTGCCATGAGTCCACACCTCAACCCCATTGAACACTTGAAGGATCAGCTTGGTCATGCTGTTTGTGCCACCACTCTGGTTGAGGAATGGGATACCGGGATGCTATCTCAGCTAAATGTGACCAGGCTGGTGACGTGGAGGTGCCGACCTGTTGTGGCTGTGTCTTCCACACTCAACTGAGATCACTGACTGTAAAAATGGCCAATATATAATGTTTTTTTTGTTATTGTTGTTTTCCTTATGACTAAGAGAGTACAGTCATCCAATCCACCAAGCAATTCAAAACCAGAGTTAACACTAACAGGAGAATGTTACAGGGAATATTAGGACATTTTGTGGAAGCACTACCCTCGTGTTTTTTTGTTTTTTTTTCTGTAGCACTTTGAGATTACAAAATGTAAAGTGCGTTATAAATCAAATTTTTATTATTATTATGTTGTTTTGTTTGATCCTTACAAGGAACATCTCCTAGTAAGGGGCAAATCAGACTTTCCAACAATTTATAATACAATATCAACTAGTATTACTAAAGGGGAGAAATAATCGACTAAACACAATTTTTTTTTTTCTGTGCCACGTTTATTTTAGTAAATGGAGGAAAAAATAAATACATTTTGCATTTTAAAGTAGAAATCTAAAGATGAAACTATGCAGATTAATTTAAAGATGGAAGACATTTCAACATTTACCAATCTGTTTATGAGATTATTATTCTAAAAGCATGAGCTGAACTGTCGAGGACATATTGGGCCATGTCATGAGGTTTAATGTATTCAGTGAACATTTTTAAAAGAGAAAAAAAGAACATATGCAATGGCTTAACAGAAGTCGTAACATGAATAACTTTACACAAATCATGAAATCTATTTGTTTTTTTACAGTTCTCCAAGTCCTCCAATTTACATACAGTAAAGACGGACTATGTTGTAACAAAAAAGAAACCGATGTTAAGCAGGCATCAGCTTTCATTATTCATATCACAGTTCTCAGGCTCCCTCAGATACATGCAGGGTGGTTCAACTTATCTAACTAAAAATAGGTCACTAAATTGACTAACAGTCACATGCTTACGTCCTTAAAGTTAAGGTCATTTGTAGCCACACTAAAGTAAAATGACAATCTAAATTATTTCCTCCAAACAAATACACCTGAGCATTTGCTGTAACTACCTGCTGCAATATCCATGTTATTAAAGGAAAATACATCTTAGATTAAACTAATAGTATATTGCCATTGTTGCTATTTCTTTTTTTTTTTTTTTTTTTACATGCACAATTAAACTGGTTTCTACAGAGTTCATTCAATAAATGCATAGCTCATAGGTATCTTCTGGCTATAACAGTGTTTTGAAAAATGAGGAGAAAAAAACAGATTCATATTTATATTACAAAACATCTTAAAACCTGAAAGGGTTGATTGTCCCTCATTAAAGTAAGGCACATATTATGACCTGGCTCTAAAGGTAGTTGCTCCGCTGAGCAACAAAAGCAAATAAAGATAATGGAAATAACAGTTTTAACTTGTTTCTTCAGGCTGACATGTTTCAACAAGCACCTTCATCAGAGTTTCATACATTAAAGTTTAGGACCTATTCTTCTTGAAAAACATCTAAAACGTACTAACCATCCATCTATTTGGGGCAGCTGTTTAAGCAGGGAAGCCCAGACTTCCCTCTGCCCGGCCACATCTGCCAGCTCATCCGAGGGGATTCCGAGGCTTTCCCAGGCCAGCCGAGAGACAAAGTCCCTCCAGCATGCCTGGAAAACCTCACCTAGGAGGCGTCCAGGGCCAACTCGTCTGGCTCCTCTCAATGTAGAGGAGGAGCGACTTTACTTTGAGCCCCTCACAGATGACCAAGCTATCTCTAAAGGAGAGCCCTGCCACCTTGCAGAGGAAACTCATTGGCCGCTTGTACTCGCAATCTCATTCTTTCGGTCACTACCCGTGACCCGACCTCATGATAGCTCATGACCATTGGTGAATGTAGTAACGTTGACCGGCCAGTAAATCGAGAGCTTCGCCTTTTGGCTCAGCTCCTTCTTCACCACGACAGACCGCTGCAGAGTGTGCATCGCTGCAGACGCCGCACCAATCAGACTGTCGATCTCCCGTTCCATCCTTCCCTCACTCTTGAACAAGACCCAGAGATACTTGAACTCCTCCACTTGGGGCAGGACCTCACCCCTGACCCGGAGAAAACACTCTACCCTTTTCCGGCTGAGGACCATGGTCTCTGATTTGGAGGTGCTGATTCTTATCCCAACTGCCTCACACTCGGCTGCGAATCATGCTGGAGATCACGGTCCGATGAAGCCAACAGAATTCACATCTGCAAAAAGCAGAGACCCAATCCTGAGGTCACCGGACCGGATTCCCTCAACACCTCGGCTACGCCTAGAAATTCTGTCCATGAAAGTTATGAACAGAATCGGTGACAAAGGGCAGCCTTGGTGGAGTCCAACCCTCCCCGTAAGTCCGACTTACTGCCGGCAATGCGGACCAAGCTCTGACCCTGTTGGCACAGGGACTGGACAGCTCGTACTAGGGGGTCCGGTACTCTATATTCCCGGAGCAACCCCCACAGTAGGGGGACACGGTTAAATGCCTTCTGCAAGTCCACAAAGCACATGTACTGTAGATTGATCTGGCAAACTGCCATGCCCCCTCCAGGACCCTGAGGAGGGTGTAGAGCTGGTCCACTGTTCCACGGCCAGGACCAAATCTCCTCCTCAATCCGAGGCTTCGACTAAGAGAGGCCATGGAGAAAAACATACTAACAACTGTTTTATTTATTTGCTTGTTCCTTATTTGATCCTGCACCTTCTTAATGTTCTCAAATGCAAAACAGACAGCCACAAAAGTGCTTCATAAAACGATTAGAAAAATCCCTGGGTTTTTGTATTGGTATGGTTACACAAAAAGGATTTCTTCATGCAGTCAAGTTTTTAATGCAATAAACTTCTTCCAGTCCAACAGGACATGCAGGGTGCTTATCTACTGTAAATCCACGTTTTTCTAACAGTGATGACAGAATTCAAAAGCGCTCATCTTCAGTTTCAGGTGCAACAGGCTTGGAGACGGCGACTGAGTCTTGACTTCGTATTCTTGCTTTGGAAGAAGATGGAGGTAGTGAGAGTCTCCTTTTCATAGACAGCAACCTGAGGATCTCGCTGATCTGAGACTCCAGGAGACACAGTCGGCTGCTTATTTTGTTAATGTCTCCTTTCAGCTCCAGCTTGGCTTCGTGCAGCGTGGCTTGCAGCAGAGCTTGGTCAGAGGATTGCTGTATGAAGGACTGTCTGAGGGAGACCTCAGTATAAACTCCCAGACCGTGCTCAAATGGATTTCTGTCCATCGGGCTCCTTTCCATCGGGCTTCGCTCAAAGGAGCTTCTTGACTCGCCAGCTCTATCTATGCGCAGGTCACTCTTTGTGATGCCACTGTCGCACGAGTCAGTCTTGTGCAGGACGCTCGTTTCTTCCCCGGCCTCTCCTACAGTGATGTCACCCTCAGTGTTCTCCATCTGCCTGCCCTCCTCAGTTTCCTGGATCGTGATGGCAGCTGCAGTCTGTTCTGAGTGTCGCGATGCTTTTGGCCACCCCTCTGCTTTCTTCTTCTCCTGCTCCACTGCAGGACATGTTGGTTCACCAGATGCAGCGCTCTTAAACTTTGCCCACCCTCGAGCGCCTCTGCTGCGGACACCACCTGAGGCGCCCTCTCCACCTGCAACACCGCTGATACCCCTCTCAACACAAGACCTTGCTTTGGACTCAAGAGTCGCCCGTGTGCAGCTTTGTTTTGAATTTTCAGCATGGACAGACACTTGCCGAGGTGCAGCCACATTGCAGCCACTGCTTTCACTTGCCCCTCCTGTGCACGGTGTGCTGTTATGAACCGGCTCCCGCTGCGGAGAAGACACACACTGATGCTGAGTCTGAGAGTTTGTGTCGCTGTGGTGATGATGCTGCGGCTCCACCTGAATGCAGTTATGATCAAAGTAGGAGGGCGACTCTCCAGGGCTTTGAGGATCTCTCTGCTGTCTGAACCTCTGGAACAACTTGCGAACAGGGTGGTCATCAGGGATGGAGAGTACCACCTGGCTCTTCTGATGCTCCTCTTCTTTCTTCACATCAGCAATCTTTCTGAAGATTATCTGCAAGATAGTTTGTGTATGAGAATAGTAATGAAAGCAAGCATTTACAGTACAGCAGCAGAGCCACACTTACAGCACAAATGTAGCTTCAATGCTAAAGCTGCTATGTATGTTGAAATATTAGCTACTTAAAGGCAGCATTGAACAAAAGAAAAAACATTAATGGTGCAAGAATTGGATGGAGTGATGCAAAGATTTTCAGACACCTGTGCTTCTGCTGAAGAGAAAGAAAAACTCTTAACATCAAATATTTATTTGACAAATACACAGCTTCTTCTAGTCATGAAGAAGAGAGTTCATCACCAACAGCTTCAGAGCACAAAGTTTTAGAATATATCATTTAATTGACAAATAATTCAAAGACAACAAATCAAATATAAGTGAAAGGACTAAATTTGAGTTCGTTGCCAGCAGCAGATTTTTATTAAAGCTTGGATGGGGCATGTTTACTACTCTGTCACATCACAATTTCATTTAACAGAACTCTTGGCTTTCAAGGAGGCCAGCCTCTGAAATTTGTTCCTTTCCCAATCTTGCTTGATATACTGTAGGCTTACAGATGTTCATCAGTCCCACTTCAGGCCATCCTTACAGTATTTACAACTAAATAGTGTTGAAAGATTTGCAAATACTGCTCCTTTTTTTTCTTTTTATTTGATGCTAAAGTAAGTATATGCAGGACTGAACATTTGCTAAAGCTGCTCAAATAAGTAATGAATTATTTAATTTTCACTTTATATGTTTGAAGTGTCATAAATCTTTCAACCTGCAGCAACAAGTTCTTTAGATTCTAAACTGCTTCCCTGAGATTATTTGATTTCAATAATGCTTACATAAGACTTCTCAGATTATTGTGTTCAATTGTGTGTTGAACAAGAAAGAGGAAAATGCATAAGCATTATAAATTATTATAAATTAGTCGCCGTCTGCATGCACGTGTTTATGTCTGTAAATTAACTGTCATACCAGTAACATAGTTCTAACTCAAAGGGTGACTATTAATTACTTAAATGAATCTTTACTGAATCTTTGTGATGCTGACACAATAAGGAAAAAGATGTCCTGTGTTTTAAGTCAAGCTGGGGGCAAAGTCTTAAAATAGGCCAACAAACACTTAACACTCATAGCAGTAATTTGTTTCACATAAACAGATGTCTAACTGTAAAGATAAAACAGCTGTTGCACAGAAGCTGCACATGTTTAAGTCATTTTTACCCTTTTCCGCAGATTACAGGTGAGGATGAGGTTGCGGGAGAAGGAGTTGGCGAATGATGTGTAAAAGTCCAGCACCCTCATCAGGGCTTCTCTCCTGATGACGTGCAGGTCGCAGTAAGTCAGCGCTCGCACGTTTGCACAGGCTCGAGCTAGCGTGTTCTCTTTCCAGAACACGTCTCCAAACACATCACCTTTACCTGGACAGGAACAGACATCCTCTATTTGTTAATAGTGGGCAGAAAAGCTTGATTCTACAACATGAGCAACTCATGTTCAAGTAAAATATTTATCATAGGGGGATTAAAAGTGGGAATTATCAGTGGAAAGTAGACAGAAGAAACCATTCAGAGTGGGATTTTAAATTAAGACACTAAGTACGCCTCTGTTGTAGTTTTACGTTTACTTAAAAGGCGTGGTCTATTTCATGAATAGAATTACACATTATTACCTAGTATTGCAATGACCTCATCGTCCTGGATGACTTCGAGTGAACCAGAGACGACAAAACAGAGTGTATCAACGCTTTCTCCGATATGGAAGATGAGATCTCCTGGTGCACAGTGGGTGGTCTGAAACTCCACAGCGAGGGAGCGTAAACAGCCGTCACTCGCCAGACGAAACGCCGGGTGGTCATTGAACACCTGTCTGTTGAGGTGCACGCAGATGTCTGCCCGCATGTCTTTGGGACAGATGGAGAGAACCTGAGAGAGATGGTCAAATTTCACAACCAACAGTGAATCATTAGAGGAAAAAGCATGTTTGTTAAATCCGGGTCACAAATCTGCAGAAATGTGCCTTTAGTTCTGTTCTCTGTTGTAGTGATCCCACACTGCCTCATTAATGTTGAGGTCTGGGCCCGGGGGGGGTCATTAATCAATAAGACATGTTTCCACTGATTTTCCAGTTCTTGTGTCATTTAGCATACCTCAGGTGTCTTTTCCTTAAAACTTCTGACTTCTTGACAGTCTCACTTTCATGTACCATTATAAATTTGCACAACTACCCAGATGTTCCACATTTATTTATATATGTATTTTTGTATGTTATATATATATTTTTTCCAAGTAATAATTATATATGTATTTTTTAATAGTACTATTATTTTTATTTGTAAACGTATTATTTTATACTTAATCTAAATTCTTGTGGCATTTGGTGTGGAGAGCAAAGTAAGATTGTCATTGCCCAGAGATTGTCATTGCACAGTCAGAAAAGCAAACTGCAACAGAATTACATCATAACAAAAAACACCAATTTTGATTTTAAAAAAGCCATTATATGTGTTATCCAGTGGCAACATGTCCTTGCAGGCTATGAATCTGAGAACATTTCAGAGAAAAACAGCTATTAAAGGAGTGGGTTGAGTTGCTTTCTCTTACAATGACGTGCGTGCCAAATATCATCACTTAGCTAGCTTAGCCTAGCATACAGGCCTGAAACTAGTTTAATTTCTTTCTCAAAAGAATTAAATAAAAAATTTAATGAAATTAAATTAAATGAAAATTAAATTAATGAAACAAAGGCAAACAGTAAATGTGAGTTTGTTAAGATTGTAACTAAATCCCCCCAAAATCAAAAATACAAATGAAAACAACTACACCATGACATAGCCACGTAATCAAACATCAATTCTTTCTGGCTCAGAAATAAGCTGCAGCTGAAACTGTAGGCTAACGCACCATTTAATACTTTAGAATGTAATGTAAACTTTATTAACAAGTCTGAAACTTCACCCCGTGTGGTTTGTTAGATTTTAGCAAACAACACACTGCATAGACCAATGTTTCTCAAACAGGGGTACACATACACCATGACGTATTTGGAGACTCTCCAGGGGATATATGAGAAAATAATAAAGAGGGGGATAACTATATCTTTCTTACTTTATAGTTCGGACTTCCGTTTGTATTATGAGGTGAGTCAGTTCAGGTAGTTGGCATTATGCACATGTGGAAATGTACACATATGTGCATTTAAAATAACTTGTAGATCTTGAAAAGTTACTCTAATCATAATGTGAAATAGACTGTTTTTCCCTCCCAGAGACCTGTAACCAGTTTTGTCATTTTGTAGATCCATTGTTATTTGTAAGTTCTGATACGCATGTGAATGAGTAAATATATAAATGTGTAATATTCAAAATAAATTAAATATGTAAATAAAACGAGAAATAAAATACAAATAGAATAAGTAAAAAATAAATCAATATTGATTATAATATGAAATAGAAATCTAACATTTATAATAGTAAGATATAGAATACATTTATATAAATGTTATTAAGAATAATTTAAAGCTGTGTAAAATTAAAACATTTTATAAATTAATTTTAAATAAAAGCTATCTAATTTATGTTCTGAATATAAGTACATATATTGTAAAATATAACTATATAATATATGAAATATATTGAATAAAACAAATGTTAAAATATGTTACTAATATTCTCTAAAAGGATAGTTCATTAAATGTTAACATCTTGATCAAATATTTGTATTTCTTTGCACTAAAACAAAGGTTGAAATTATGGGTTTTCATGAAATATGGGTTAATGCTGTTTTGTTTTTGGTCCAGCCCACTGGAGACCAATTTGCCCTGTATATTGCCCCTGAACTAAAATGTAAATTGACAACCCTAGTTAAGGGGACACTTTGGTAAAAAAATATTCCACAAGTGGTTCAATGTTGGAAAAAGTTTGAGAACCACTGACATGGACTTTATAATAAAAATCAACAAGTGTTATGTTGCACTTTATTGCTGATGGCACTTAAAGCAGATCTATCATTCAATCATACTTGGTGATGGTAAGCCACATCTAATGACCTTTTGGCCATTAATGGTCATTAGATGACCTGCTCTACTACCTGAGCCACTGCTGCCTCAACAACATGTATAGACAATAAAAGTAGTTCTGTGACATCACTTTTCAGTTGATGGCCCTCTGCAGCCTCAAGTTTGCTGATCTGACTGTGACCCTGCTGCCTTTACACTTAACAGAATTATATACAGACTTTTTTCAGAAAAAAATCTTCATTTTTACTAACACTGCTGCAAGTATCAAAATTAAGAATACCTTGTCTGTGTCAATGCCCCTGGACATGGCCCAGGTGGAGACAATGAAGTCCATGACCCTCTCACTCAGACCTTTGGGAACCTGATAAAGCTTGAGGAAGTCACGTACATTGTTGAGCATCTCATGGTAGCGGTTTGTGTTGGTGTACATCTGCTGGAAGATGGTGGTGACATTTCCAAAGATGGTTGCATACAGCAATGCTAAACGAAAAAAATAATGGTTAAAGGTGCCATATGTAAGAATTATGTCTCATCTTTATTATTAAATGGTGCTGATATGTTACAAGACATT
>JAPMNP010708304.1:0-14051 GCA_029874935.1 Atherina boyeri
GGTGCAAGTAAGAGTATTTCTCATTTAATATCACCACATACACTTTACTACTTTTTCCTGCTTTATATAATACATTTTATAATCATGTTTGGGGAATTAAAGAAATCACTGCAACTCTTCTCCATTTTCATATCAATATGTGAAGAAATTAAAGGTGGCTTAAGACTTCTCCACAAAAATGATTCATATACTTTTCTTATTATGGATATAATGTAATTGCTATGAAGTTTGAGTACAAATACTAGTAGAAATACTAGCTGGCTATTTTAAACTTTGAGAAGTGGATTGGGGGAAAAAAAAAATCAAAATTCTAAAGTTTCAACAGGGTGTTTTGACCCCTTTTTGTGTGTCTGCGTCAAAACTCATGACATTGTCCCCATGAGATAAATCATAGACTTTATTTTGACAAGTAGCTGTTTTCACTCTCTAAACTTGCTGAATAATTTAGATAGTAACTGTAAACGCGACCTTACAAACTCTGCTAAGCAAAGTGGCATATAAATCAATATTTGTTTAAAAGCCTTAAATATTAAATTAAACACAATTCATATCAATCAGCACCAAACCACCATAATCAGCATGTTTCTTAGCAACACCAGCCCTCAAATGTAAATTCAGTAAAGAACTTCCCATGCAACACAACGGTTACTGTAGTTGTGGATTGGAAGAGGACCCTCGTTTCTGAGGTGTATAAAACAAACAATTCAAGGACCTCTACAAGGATGCCTTGCTCCTATAAAATGTTCTCCCTTTGTTGCCTCCACAGAGATGGATAAGTAGCTGGGGTGAAATTTACCATGTGGTACTGGATCCTCATGAATCAACCACAGGGACTAATGGCCATGCTACAGGAGGACCAACCACTGTCCAATCAAGTGCTGCTGTGAGCCAAAAGAACAAACACACTCACACACACAAGTGCACTCATGCATGCTTTGCACTAACTATAGTGACTGAGGAGCTTCATTAAGAGCATATTTCTGCATCGTAACCATCTGCTGGCTCTCACTTCTGTTAGGCTAACGACTTTAATACTGTTTAATTGCATACACCTCACTGCAAGGAGGGAATGCTGCAGTCACTCCACACAGGTGGCAACAGTCCATGCTGAGAGGCTACAACTGTTACTGCGAATGAATGTATGTGTTTGCATGAGGAAGAGGAAAAAAAAGTGCTGTTCAAAGATAAGAGAAATATGGACATGTATGCAAGTGTGCTGCAGTCTGTTATACAATAAAAAAAACAGTCAAGAATGTGATATGGAGGATTAAATTTACAGACAAGAGGCAAAAAGAAGCCTGTATGTATGTAATGCATGTGTGGGCGCTTGTGGTTATTGGGGCATGAATATCTATTTATCCAAAAATACCAACAAAGACACTGATTCATTGTCACTGTATACAGTATTCTACATAACAAAAAGACAATTAGCTCTTCATCGTATGCACTTGGCTTGGCTTAAAGCAGTTAATGGCTATTGATACAGTGGGGAAAGCAGATTGTCGATAAAGTCGGTGCCGAGGCTCTTTCTTCATAAATAGAATACGGCTGTGCAGACAATGGAAGCCGCTGTCAAGAGACACTTACTTGCTGAGTTGATAGTTATCGTTTTAACCTGAATCTGATGACTCAGAGCTAATTTAAAACAGTCGATCCTCCATCTCAGTCTTATATTTGCAGAATCGCTCATGTTTTGTGGTGGATCGGAAAACTCCTTCCAGAAGCAGAGTTAAAGTAGGGTTGATGGGCATGAAGAAAACAGCAAGCACCAAGTTGGATGGGACTGTATACGATGAATATTAGTTCTAAGAGCTGCAGCATCAAATGGAGTCAGATAAATATTACCTCAGAGACTATTTACACAGTGACTGAATTCAATAGTGGTAAATAGAGGCATGGGAATGCACACTCTCGCACTAATACAGACATAGATAAAACAGACAATTAAAGCCACTTTTCCAATAAACTAAATAGTCTATTTGCTGGTATGATGAGCTAGTGCTCAGTGAAGTGCTTACAACGAGAGCCAAAAGTTGTGTGAGATGCCTCACTGTCTTTTCTGCTGTGTCAACCACCGCTTCCAGCATTGAGCAGCTAAAATCCCTGGAGACATGGCCAATGAAATGGCCAAGAGATGACAGCTGTGCCTGTACATATCAGGACACGCATTTGTGGCTAAAAATGGCCACTGTCTGTAGTAACTGTTGCATTTCTGTGACATGTGTCAATACACATCCAACCTCCTTCAAACGCACGGACACCTCTTCGCAAACACACACAGAGGTGCTGATGCGCAGAGGTTGCTGGAGGTGGTAATGGCATTTTGCAGCACCCCCGAGGTGTAATGGGCCTAGGCTGCTGCTCTGTTGGGACCATTAGCTTGCTGTAGTTCATATAATTATACAAAATAGACACTCTGGCAAACAGTGGGTGTTAATGTAGGAGTGGAACACCACAGCACACGGAAGTAAGAGCTGACAGCAAAGTTGCCTTTAATCTGTAGCGGAAGGTTGTGATGATGCCTCAGTGGATAATTCAGCAGGCAAGGACATGAGATGGAATATCACCTGTTGCCATCAACAAGCACACAGGTAGAACTGTCACTGAGCAATAGTAGGTACTGTGAGTAAACAGTTTATTGCCAAGTCTTGTACTTTTGCAGTCTGGAAATTTCAGTTTGGAGTATAGCTACTGAGCCAGAGGTCAAAATTTGTCAATCTGGAAAGCAGTCAGATTCATGAAGCAGTGTCCTTTATAAAATGATTAACCTCTGCTTCACTTTCAGCAATTTAAATACCAAGGAAGTCTGAATAATATTTAAGCATGAGAGAATGGTTGTCATATTGGTTAGAAGCTTTTAAATTTCATGACATTGCAGAGTGGGTCAAGGTTGTGTGGTTCTCATTTAGAGTCCAAATCTTAGAAAAATATTAATTTTTATCAGTGGAGAAGAAAGTTAAAAGTAAACAGAAATTCTGGGATGTTAAACATTTTTGTTCCCTACAGTTCACACTCAAAGTTAGCGTTGCACCCTGTCAATTAGGCCGCTGATCACATCACATTTTTATGAAGAGACGTGACTGGCTTCTTTATCACCACTTCTAACATTGGCCATCATTACATTCCTAAGAGCATTTGAGGCTTTTATACTCTCCTGCTACAAGTATTTAGCTGGGACATCCCATTGAGGTGGGACTAAAATACCAAAACTTCTAAGAAATTTGTATACAACAACCTACAAAACAAAACATCAATAATAAATATTCACATATATACATAACTATAAATAATTCAATAAATCTGATTGTAGAGCATAATTCATATAAACATTTCATTACTCCAAACTACTTCCCCCCTCCCCGTTAGCTTGGTTTGCTCCGAAAGCTCTTAAGTAGGCAATTGGGCCTACTTCCCTCCTTTACCTTCCCTCCCATGCCAAGAAGACAACAAGAGGTGAGTGATTCCATTACCTTGCTGAACATATAATTTTACCCATTTCAGAACACAGCATGAGTAGACATAAGTATAAATGTGATTTAGAATCTGCACATACTAACTGAAGTTTTACTTCACAGGCAGGATGGCTAGTCCCCCTTAATTCATCTGTGTGCTTATTAAATCAAACTCTGCCAATCATTCAATATACTCCTGTAAAAATTTATTTGCAATAAGTGGAGATGGAGTGACAGGTCTCCATCACACACCCATTCTATACATTGACAAGTTCATTGACTTTGTGGGGAAAAAAGCCACCAGAAGCAGCCTAAGAACCAAAAAAGTAATCTTGTGTATTGAAGCTTTTACAGTCATTTTACGCTCTGCTTGGCTGGTCTCACTTTTCAGCACTTGCATCTTCAAAGTTCACAAGCAGTCAATATTTGACCATTTGCCTCCTTCACCACCAACCATTACTGCTCTAAAATCTGGCAGTTTTGTTAGCAACCTGCTTCAGACAGGCACAACAGTATGAGCTCATCCTTGGATATACATCTCTTCTCCAAATTTAAGCCTGCAGAGCTCCACACAGAATACTGCCAAGCAAAACGGGCTAAATAAACTCCTCAAAAGGCAATTTAACATGAAGAGGCCTGCTGAACTTTAACACACTCAATTCTATAAAAGAAGAAAAATGAAGCCCACGTAGTTCAACTCTAACTATCACCAAACTTGGAAAGGTTAATGCCCCCTTCAATGATGAGATCAAGATCCTAGAAAACCCACCACCAGAAATGGCTGAGTTCTTAAGCATCTGAATTTAAAATTCAACATTGATGTCTCAGCTCATGACCCAGCTCATTCCTCAAAACTACTCTCTTTTTTATTCTTAAAAATCTCTTTGTTTCCCCTGCAGCTGCAGTCTGTCTCTCCACAAGTGAGCCAGTTCTGCTGTTTATTTGGCATCTGTGTGTCTTAACTTACTTGGGAAGAAGGGGAGGCATGCAGTTGACTTACCGGCTGACAGAGCAACTCCTGTTATTCTGCTATCTTTCGGCAAAAAGAGCGATAAAAATCACTCTTCCTGCATCTGCTTTCCTCTCTTTCACACCATGTTGGTTATGGCACACTCAGATCTCAAGCTAATAACCTAAGTCAAGTTTTCTTGGAGGTGATAAATCCTTTTGCTTTGTTTTTTTTTTCTATCATGCTGAACTTATGCTTGTATGGACTAATCAAAAATATAAACCTTTAACACTTTCGTATGCACTTGCTCAAGCAAACACATATTCACTTTATGTCTATAATACCATACTAAGAATGATCACTCATGACTTTCCAAGCAGCTTTGGTCATCAAAATCGTTTGGCACAATAACTCAGCGTACAAGCCCACGCACAGTAGCCTGACAGTGAACTCTAGCTGTCAGTGATGGAGAGTATGTAGGCGGAAAAAGAGCAATGAGAAAAGAGTGTCAGAGAATAAAAGGAAATATTGGGTGGAGGGTTGCATAATTACTTCCACTACATTAAGTTCTCTGTTTTCCTTTCTTTCCTTTTTTTTCCTCCTCTCCTTTTGTTTTGGCACATATATTCATATGGCACATTGGATGCAGCACTCAATCAACAGGGTGATTATTAAGAGTTGTTTACGGGGGGTGGCCTTGTCTCACTTTTAAAACTATTGACTATGGTGCCATCCATCAGAGAGTTGCAAACCCTTGAGAGGGTGCTTGATGCAACCAAAGTTTGTGAAAAAAGTTCTGAGAGAGAAAATGAGAAAGGCTTGTAATGATAAATGGGTAAAAAATATGGAATTAATCAAAGGAAGGAGATGCATCCTTAAGGGAAAGTGCCGGGTAGTGATCTTTGTATGAAGATGCTACTGCTCAGGTGTAAACACGCAGGTGTAATAATTACCCAAACTTGAATGCAAATGTGCATTCAAGAAAGTTAAAGTAATGATGTTGTAAATCAGGTACAAAACCTCTCATTTCATTATACATAATAAAATAAATAAGTGCAGTTTTTAACTGAAATCTTCAAACAATACAGTAAATAAGGCAAAAACAGAGTTTGTAGAATTGCATCTCAGATCAGCCATGGTGTGCATCTTAAAATGTCGTTGAGTTGATATCCATTTACTGGTGTGATATGCAGTTGTAAAGCCAAATGCAACTATCATGTAAATGCCCATGCCTGAATGAAAAAAAAATGAAGTGCAGTTTCTCACGTTTGGAATACTTGGGGCTGTATGAATGTTCATAATTAATATAAATATGCCATCAAAATGAGTCAGAAGAACACATTGTTATGGTTTGAAAGTTATGTAGTCTTAAAAGGGCATAACTTTTAGATGAAGTTCCTCTGCTGGATAGATTTTTCTTAGGTCTGCCATTACCGACCTCCACTTGTCCTGTCTCCAAAGAAAAATGATGAAGTCTGGAGAGTAATTGTTCAAGTTTCCTTTCAAAATCTTAAGAAAGGTTGACTCCTTGAAAGCCAAATATAAGGAAATGAAAGATAACAATACTTTTTATACAGTCCTGTATGAGCACAATGAGCAAAAGCAATTTTGACATCTCAAAATAAACTTTCAATTCAACATTTTATCTTGTCAAATAGTTCTGAGTGCATATGCAAGGCACTGGAAGCTCGATTTGATGGCTTCAAAAATCACTTGTATAAATTCATCATATGGATAAATAAATAAGCATACCGACTTAATTTGTCATCAACACAGAATAGAGTGCTTCTTTTTCAACAGTAGTAGGTCCTGCGGACAACATTGCTCACAATACTCTGCAGCATTTGTGTTGGCAGAGTAAAACATCTCAAGTGACCAGATGTCCAGATTAAGCCCCAAGAGTTCCAATTTTCTGAGCATTTGTCCTGGCATCTTGACTTTGTTCTGATAATTACACTGAATGGATTACGAGTTTTGTTCTTTCTGAAATAAACTTTTAAAATATTTTTGGGTGAATCACATAATCAAGCAAAATAAAAACTTGGGGGGTGTCAGCACTCCAACGGAATAAATAAATGTATGAGTACACACAGACCAGTGCCATGGACAGCATACGTATTAGGCTAAATCAAAGCAACTAGTTTCCATCAGACATGCAACTAGAACCTCTTAAAGACAAGAAATAGATTTCTCTGTAAGCACACTCAAACTCCAATTCACACTACTTAAAGGACACTTGTTTATACACGCAAAGCATGAACATATTTTCTTACTGAAGAGATGTTAGTTTCACCCTTCACTACATGGTGTCCATTATATTCAGTCCTCACTGCTAATCAGTAAACCAAGCCCACTTCTCAAGCTCTACCACTTAAGTGATTGAAATGTTTCTTTTATTCCAATAAGCAGTCACACTTTTTGCTACAACATAAAGATGTATCTAAAATAAAGTTATCTGGCAAGCTGATGGAAATGGTGCTGACATTTCATAAACACTGGTTTCTTTGAAAAACCCCTCTTTCGCTTCATTGCCAAAGCTGCCAAACCCCTTAGGTTTCCAGACGTATCTGATCTGAGGACAGCCGCTGGCATTTACAAAGGTCCGCAGTTTTTTACACCCCATTAATTAAAATGAGAACAAACCTTTTTCTCCCTTTTTCACTCCTCCACTTCTGACATTTGTTCCCTCAAAAACCCGCAGTCACTTATACATTTATAATGGCAATATATTCATACAAGTGCAGATTCTTTCACAGAAGTCTGAACAGATGTCCATGGAAGCACAGTTGTTAGGTCTGAAATGCTTTGCATATTCTGTATATGTGCATACTGTAGTCTTGGAAACTGTTCTTCACTGTTGGTACATTGCTTTTTTAAATATTGAGCTAACTGTGGTTTACATGGCCAACCGTTTACTGATGTTTATCCATCTGGATAAATCATGGTACACTTCTTTCTATGATGGTTCCTCTATTTCTCTAAAGTGGGAACTAATAATAGGAACTTTTGGACCAATTATTTCAGTACTGAAGGCAAGTATTAGGGATGTGTACAACTAACTAATTAGCTTGAATGGTACTATCAAGTACTATTTTCAAGTCAGCTAATTTTTGTTTGGGGAAGGAGGAGAGTTCTGCCGGACTTTGCACTTATAGCAGAAGCAACAGTCCGGAGCAGACATCTACAAACGACAACAAAACAAAGGGGGGCACAAAAGTTTTTCACTCAACTGGACCTGGACGATACATTGTGTTGTATGCAAATCCTACAACCCTAAAAATTAAGTTTTAGGAACAACAATTGTCTAGTTCCTGCAGTGTAGAAAGGCAGCAGTACCTCCCGCAAAAGTCATAAGGATTATAAAGAAGTCACCCCAGCCAAAAATGCTTATTATGTATTGTATTGATGGAGTTCAGCGATGCTAACTGATTCTGGGGGAAAGGTATGAGATATTCATACTGATACCAAACTTAGGGTAGTTGAACTTGCTGAAAACATACTGGAGACACAGACATGGATGACATAGTGTTTCATTAGTTGAAATTTATTCCTAACCTGAAATGAAACTTGAATTTCTGGAGCTTTTTCAGTTGGCCTTTCCGAAAAACAACAGAGCAAAGCCATACCTGCCTACTGTAGAACAGAACATGCAGTTAAAAGTCTGTAATCTCTGCAGACAAGTCAGAAATGTCTGAATAAAAAGAAGAGTGAAAAATAAGTTTATATGTTGTTGTGTCAATAAACACAAGGCCTTGAGTGACAGAAGAAACTCAAAATGTGTGAGCATATGCGCTAACTTATCCGTGTAGTGCAGGCCTGTGGTTAGCTGTAGTGTGCTAGCTGAGGTGGAACAGAGGAAGGCAGATTGCTTGGGGAGGGCCTTACTCCTCACGCTTTTCATTTCGCAGCTTAACCGGTCCAATCCCACAACCAGGGTGACAGATTCACAGTTACTCTCCGTACTATGTTTGATAACAATGCATGAATTATCCTTTTTAAATTACTTTCTGCATGCATTTTTTAATTAAAACTATTAAAGTGAATCAATCATTTGTGTTCCCTCTTAGGGCTCTGAAAATGTAACCCACTAGCAGTTTGTCATACACTGCTGCTCCTCCAGCCCTACATTTTTTATCAAAGTCAATTAGGTCTTTTTTCTTTTCCTTAAACTGACTGACAACACTGCAATGACTGAGCAGATTTCAAAACCTCTGTGTGTTTAACAAAAAAGCCTCAAAAGAATGACTTGTTTTCAACTCCTAAATTTGCACTTGTGTTTAAACCTTTTCAACTGTTTTAATCTCACACCTCCAAAGCTTTGAGAGGCCTTTTAATCTAAAACAAAGTGTTATTAATGTATGTCGGGCTCACAAAGGCTGCCAACTCACCAAGGCTCAAATCAATCAAAAATATAAAAAATTATTTTCAGCTGTGAAACAAAACAACAGAATGTTAATGTTGTACGGTGCTAACTAGCTACTACAAGTTTCCCTCCAGGCCTGAGAAAACCGGGACTCAGTATTATAATAAGCAGATTGATGAAAACTGGTAGGCAACCTTAATTATACTGCTGGAAGAGTGTGTTATTGGTGTGCAAATATGTTCTCCAATGACATGGCATTGAAATGTGTTGTATTATCAGCTAAAAATTGGACTTATTTTGGGTCTCTGTGCACCATTTTATCTCACTAACTTTGAGCAGAGTGTGAGTGTTTTTAATTTGTTTCTTAAGAAAGCTGAAACTAATTTTGCCCCTTTCAGCAGGGCTGCATAATAATTTTCAGACCTGGCAAACATTAAATTACATTAAGATCATTTTCCTGAAAGTAATAACATAGCATCATTCTTTGTTTTTATATGTATACTGTATATAAATCTCTGTACTCAGCCACACATTGCACATTTTATGTTCATGTTCACAGTATCAGTTTGTGTGCACCTGTTTGGGTACATGGGTATATGGAGTGGGGGTGGAAATGGGGTGTTGGGGTACTTTTGACATGTACAACACTTTGTGCTATGTTTTAATGTATGGAAAGTGCTTAATAAATAAAGTTTGAAACACACACACACTCACACACAAACACACACACATATTGATATCAGGTTATTAACAGCCTCACTCATAAGTGGAACACAAAACTATCGTAGTGCGATAAGCTAAATGCCCATGGGCATGATAAATATACTGAGTTCATTTAGAAGTTTAGCAGTTTCACTTTATCAAGTACATCTATAGAATAATTGGAGATGTTTGAGTCAGGATTTACGTGTTGATGAGGTGGTTGGGAAAAGAAAGGGGGGACAATAGATGAGTAGAGGAAAGCAAGCCATAATAATAAAGTAAATAGACTGAAGGAAACAGTAGACCAAAACAGCAGAGACATAGAGCAGTGATAAATTAGTAACACAGAAAAAAAAGAGAGACTCAAATTAACAAACAGTGAAAGTAACGCATGGTCTGACACCAGAGGGCTGCTGGTGAACACAAACATAGATCAAGTCTGTTAAACAGGCCTTTAAGAATGTGGAAGCCCACATTTAAACGGAGGCTCAGTGGGATCAGAGGCAGAAATCTCCTTAAAAAAAAAGGAGAGAGACAAAATCTTAACTTTACTGCTTCCAGCTCGACTGATCCGTTTCAGAAAATGGCAAAACAATTAGAGAATATGAACAATTTTGTTTCAAAGCCACACCACCTGGCAAATGTGCAGGTTCGTTTAACTAATTAAGATTTATTTTAGTCCATAATTGTTTTAACTTCAATGTATGTAAATATTCATGCATCTGGTAGGATACATAAAATAATCGAACAAGAGTTCACACACACAAACAGGACAGCTGTGTTCCATTCAATATACACAACAGACTTCCTATAACGACAGAAACAAATAGACAATGAGGGCTCATTTGCTGTGGACCAGGTGGGGGAGAATGCCAGGATGACATTTAGCTGTGTCTATTCATGAGCAAGTGTCTGCTTCTCTTTTTTTCTTTTTTTTGTCCACGCCTGTGATGGACTGGAGGAACCAAGAGTCCGAAAAACAGCGTTTTAGTTTTCACATTCATGAATATGTGAATTTGGTTGGGTCAAACTAAATTTCTTCTTCACAGGATGCATATGAGGCTGCAATTTCCTCCGATTTACTCTGACCATGTGCCACTTAAGTATGTAAGTTTGGTAGCTGTGTAAGTGCAGGAAAATTAAACACACACAGAAACGGAATAGAGTCTGCCGCTACCCATATTTTCACAGTTTAAAGAGCAGCACAATCAGTAAAAAGAAGATATGGGAGATTGCTAAATACAAGTCTGTTTTAACTAAATGCAGCTAAGGGAGTAAATCAGTAGCTTTTGAATTGCCACAGTAGAGTGAGAGTGTGTTTACTGATGTAGAGTATATACTATTCTAACATACAGAATGACAGCTGCAGAACAGCCGGAATTTATTGCGATTGTGGTCAACAACGAATGAAAAAACTTTGAAAACAAGTTTAGAAATGTACAGCACAGCTAGCAGCTCAATGAGGCCTTATTCTAAGCTAGGTGCTAAAATCAGCATATTAACATGCTCACAAAGTTAATGCTAACCATATGATGGAAAGGAATTATGTTGCAAATGTTACAATATGTTTTCATTTATCCAAGAAGTTCTACCCGAGTTGACTCTAGTCTAATACAACAAGTAGCAAAACAAGTGGGTTTTACTTACTGTCCGGGTTAACTGTTCAGAATTTTGTGCATAGAAATGATGTAGCAACATCCCTATAGACAAAGGTGTGAAAGTGTTGTCTTAAACTATTCTAATACAAATAAAAGGGTGTTATTAACAATTTATCAAAACAGCTTTCACAACCATGCGCAGGCAGCCTTCTGCCTTGGGATTGTGCTCCAGTTAAAATGTCCTATTACATGCTAGCATGTTATGTAAGCTATTCATGTTAAAGTGTTTAAAAGTGTCACTACAGACTTCTCTACAAGCTCTTTCTGCTCTCGGTGTCCCTTTCTTTTGTTCTTAAGATGATAAAAATTTCCATAGACATACTGTTACAAGACAATTTAACATGAATGTAGGCACACCAGCTACACAAAAGTTACCAGGTTTTTTTTCTTTTTTCTTTCTTTGGAAATTTAGCTTAAAAACCCATCTCAAAAACCTATAACCACCTTAATTACAATCTAAAAAAGGGCTCCATGAAGAAAAGAAAAAAAAAAATCAATCCTGTATGAGCTCGAGTGGGAGAAAAGAGGACAGAGGCCGAGTAGAATATGAAGGTAAGGGCAGATGGGTAAGTTGATGTCTCATCTTCAAACTCAGACAGCCTCCACTGTCTCTCTCTGAGAATGAATCATCTTTAATCAGCTGGCCTCCAATGTAAAGCATAGGTCCTTTTGAACTGTAACCTCTCAGTGTTATCTTCATAAACTGTTATTTTTATTGCGAAATGACAGAAAAGAGAGCATTAAACAGACTTAAATGTTGCTGTGAAATGTGCTCTAAGATTTTACTGGACTTAAACAGATTAGAATAGTATTGTTTTAACTCACGCTACAAAAATAATAATAAAAACGAGGTATTTTCTTACTAAAGTGAGAAATAATAGAATTTGACAGTCCTTAAAAAGAGACTCCAGCATGAAACAGTTGCAACTCAAAACAGAAGTATTTGCAATTTTCATTCTGTACTCACACAGAACAGATTTGTAATGACATGCTTCAACAGTTTATGCTGATTATTAATGGCAGCTTTGTTAAGTAGACACAGTGCATAGAACACTTACTTTTCACTTACCTCCTTAACTATTAATAATCATCTTTCATTTTTATTGAAGGCTAGTTGATCAGACACACCTCTGGAAAAATTTCTGTTTTCTGAAGATTACTACTGTATAAAAAATCAAGGGTTCTACTTTCACTTATTTACAAACCACACATTGCGGCTCTTTTGCTTGTTCCATCCATCTTCTAAAAAGGTGGTTATTGCCTTTAAAAGGCAATAGCATGAAAATTATGGTCCAATACAGTCAGCTTTAATTAATCATCTGTAACACTGCTTTGGATATAATTGTGTCTTTGGAATAATGGGATTGGGGTGTATCGTTACACAAAAGTGTGCCATCCATAAATGAACTTTTCTTTCTCCTTCAATTCCTCTGAAGTCTAATCTGTTCTCACTCTCATTGCCAACCTGATCCTCTCCTCCCTCTACGCCTCATCTTTTCCGTCTCATCTTTATGAGGATGGATTGTTTGCCCTTGGCACACCACTTGGTAGTCTGTATGGCAAGCCAGCCAGTAAGTAGAACTATAGGGAGTTCGGAGATAGTGTAAGTTTATTTCTGTGTGGATATTTCTGTGTTTGTATGGTAGTAAACTTAATAAGGATTCAGTGAGTTCTATAAATAAAATAAAAAAAATCAAAGACTAAATGCATTCAGAAGCATGAGTGTGCACTGGAAGCAAAGTAAAGGAAAAAGAAGGGCCGATCATGGTGAGAACACTGTCTCGAGCTCAAAGAAGTATTTATATATCATGCAAAAAAAAAAAAGATATAAGCTTTTTCTCGGATGGCAAGAGGAGCTCATACCTACAGAGACTTCAACATTTCTATCAAGCCAAGACAAACACTTTTGTGAATTATGCAGAGCATCTCATCTGCCTGCAGAGTTAAAATAGCTCATGTATAATATTATAGCAAATGTTATTTTATGCATCACATTAAGTTTATACTTCATGAATGATTATGAAAATGATTGATTCTTCCATGAGGTGATGAGTAGATTCTCCACATCTCCTTCTACACTGGAGTCAAAAGAGAGCTCTGTCCATCTCACCTCTGTCTGATGCCAGCGTAGGCCTCCAGATCTACACTGGCATAAGTTGTGTTTTTATCCCTCATTATCAGACTTTAAAAACACAGTGATGTATTAAAGCATTAGCCATAATTTATTCATGTATTGTCAGGAAACAGGAGCAGTTTTATATCAATAATCATACAAGTATGAATCGAAATATAATATACAGGCAATAACACTTTGTTTTAATGAGCCAACAAGTTTAAAAGCCAATAATAAGGTCCATGATCTGGGGAGGATTCATCCCTCCATCAGACCTCTTGCCACTGATTTTAAATCTAATTCTAGTGTCATTTAGTATACTTCAGCCTGTTCTGACAGTCTGGTCTTTGCTGGATTTTTTGTGCTTTTTTTCTTAAGGGCCACTTAGGCTACCCGATTCTTCTGTATTTTGCCTTAAATGGAACCAGACTTTCCTGAAATCTTTTGAAAAGGTCCTTAACAATAACTCTTCAGGCCTTTGAACTACAAAAAAAAAAAACACAAGAACAAATTATGTGCCTTTGCAACACGCTGCTGGTGATAAAATGTCACAAGATGCAATTTAAAATCAATTCTTTGCCAAGTTGTCTATGTGTAGACAACATTGGTTCATTGAGTTTGGTTCCTTTTTGACGCTTGACTGATTTAGAAGTGAGTGTTTGGGAAAAACAACAACAGCAACTAATTAAAAACCTTTAGAAAACCTGAGGGGCTATTGTTAAAGACCTTTTCAAAAGATTACAGAAAGTCTGGTTCTGTTACTTCTTCACTATATAACTGAACAGATGCATGAATATTAAAAACACCATTAAAC
>JAPMNP010708326.1:8315-23583 GCA_029874935.1 Atherina boyeri
GGGGGGGGGAGATCAAGTTAGATAAGATGCTTCTTATTGCACAAGGATTTTATTGTTCATCATTTTGTCATCCAAAAATATTTATTCCCCAAAGCCAAATTGTCTTCCACGTGACAGAAAAGTGGGGGTGGTGTGTGCGTGTCTGCATGTACGTGTGCACACTTGTGTACCAGCGAGCACACAAAAAACGCATTGTTGGCCAGACCCGAAACAACACGGCGGATTGTTTCCCACTGACAAAGAAGGTCTGGTTTCTCATAGTGAATCAGGGCCGATTTAGTGCCTGTGGCTTCAAAAGACTGGAAACAGAAGCCCCTCTAAGAGAGAGTGCAGCTCGCTGAGCAGACAGCAGAAATGTTATTCGCATTATTTAACTGTAAAAAGCAAGAGGGGAGAGACAACAAACCCCCTCCACACTAAACCATTACAGTGTTGACTGATGATGGGAGACAATAGTTTACAGTAAAACAAGCTTAAAATTATTAAATGAGTGACAGCAGCCACATCAAACTCTTGCAAGTGATTCACTACAAAATAGAGTACGGCTCTTGGCCTAAAAAGACACAATTGATGATAAGGATTAGGTTACAGTTAAATAGTTGGTTAAAAAAAAAGAGAAAAATAACTGCCTGCATTCCTTTATTCTGTGTTAAAACCAAATCCCGACACAGCCGTCTAACCTCTGGCAAAATAGGAGAAGAAGGTGCTGTAGTACAGCATGTCTCCTGTTCACTCTCTATAGACGCTATTAATTCTTTATGGTCTACTGCTGCCCAACCTTGTGTATAGGGACTCTCAGTTTCTCAGCAAATTTTCTCATCTTTTGAGTTCAGTGATGCTGACGAACAGTCAAGGTGCTCAGTATATGTGAATCTATGAGCTGTGAGGCACTTCCCTTTGTGCGTTACCTCCCCCAAGTCTTACCCCACAAGTCAGAAGTTCAGCTTGAGATAAACAATTCATGGAGTCCCTGTAAACATGCAAAGGCTACAGAGAGCGGGATGTGAAGAGAGCTGTGGACAAAGTGTGTGCATGATGTGTTGGTGTGAGATGTCTGGAGCCGTGTGCAAGATAAGGACGAGGAGAGGGTGATTCACCGAGCCTCTGAACTGATGCATAATGGCGTTAAAAACACTGATGGCATTATCTGTGGAGTTTGCACAAGTGGAACAGAGAGGCTGGCAGGGACACAGACGGGGGAGGGGTGGTGGTGGTGTTGGAGAGAGGAAGCGAGGGGACAGCAAGCGACCACACAAGGCTAATCAGATTTTATAGATTGACCGGACTAAAAATCTGATTTCGCCTTTTGTCCTCCAAAATGCCCGGAGGTGTCTGGTCCTGTGTGTAAGGGGAGGGAGGGGGGTCAGCACACGTTATTGAATGTCTACAGGGGCCAAGACCATTGTTGTTCTGTCCTCTTACGAGACACGGTCAATGCCAGATTGAAATTGAAATTGATTGGCTGCCCGTAAATCAGGGAGGGAAAAGGACGTGGATTGTGTTCATGTGGCATACAGAATGGCTGCTTTGACATGCAGGATGGCAGATTAGGAACTGGATAATTTTGCTCCTAAACATGGTCTCAAAGTCAAATTAAGCAAGCATCCTATTTCATCCTAGAACATGCATCATTTGGCGATTTAATTTATGGTGTCACAGTCACAATCATCATATGATTGATGGTGCATAGGATTAGACAAACAGCATTAAAACCAAAATGTTCAACCATATTCTGATCCAGACTTAAAGCTAAAGGTTCTTGCAAATATATTCATTCAACTTTCAAATTTTATCTAAATATTTTTTTATATGTTGAATTGGATGGGAATGAATTCAGAAAAATATTTAAGCAAATACAGAATAGATCAAGAGTACTGGAACTGATCTCACTGAGAAATCCTCCAGATATTCCTCCATTCAAGTCACCCACAATTGACGAGAATCCAGAGGACATAGACATGTATTAAAATTAAAAACAACTTGGACCATTTACAAATGCGTCCTTGAATAATTCAAAACCACCCTACATTTCGTGTTAAATATGCAGTATTGCCGCCAGCCAAAATCTCTCGTTTTTTTTCAGAGGCCACAGCTCTTAAACCTGTCTCTGTTCTATGAGAGGAATATTCATGCTCCACATAGTCAGTCTTGATGTAGACTGGAGTTCAGGGAGGGTGTAATGGTGCGTCTCAGATCTATGGTAGAGGAAGGAAAATGATAATCCCCACCCTGTAATTTACTGGGGGGCCAACACCCTGGCCTGCTTTGTTCTGAGGCTCTGATCCTCCTTGCATAATCCAGAAACTGTTGCCTTATCAATTACTAAGAAAACACCTGCTGCCCCAGATCAGCTGACAGACATTCCCTTTATCTCCATGCAATATTTACCTTGGAGATGCCAAGAGTCCAACATCACCCATCTTGAAAGGGTTGCGCATACACACACACACAAATAATTTTGAGAAAAAGTTTAAACAGACATTACCTGTAGTACGAGAGGTTCCGGGTTGAATGCCAAAGTCATGAGCAGCTGCATCCTTTCTGTGTCCTTCAGGTTCTTTAGCAGGAAGCTGCCCGAGTCCTTGGTCTCAGCATACCTTCTGACCACACGGTCCAGCAGCCTCTGTGAGGGGCAGTGGACCAGGTCTGACCAGCCCTCCACCACCTCTGGAGTAAGCAGGCGAACGTCCCCGTTGATGCGGGCAAATTCAGTCTTGTACATGGCCTGGATGAGGTCACAGCGAGGCCTTCCTGTGGCCCTCTTGCAGATTTTCTGGTCAATCTCGGCCAGCTCCTGGTTGGAGCCAAGCCTTTTGAGCACCACACGTCGAGTTCCCTCCCTGGGCTCTCCGTATTGTGCGAAGTAAACATTCTTGACATTGAACATGTCTAGAAATCGCAGGCGACCCCAAGTCTCAAAGGAAACCTGACCGTTCATGAACTTGCGGCACCAGCTGGTGCCAAAGCAGGCGGGACACTTGTTGAGGTTAATGAATCGCCTGTCTGTGAGCTCATTCTTTTGGAAGGAGGCAAACAGGGTGTGGGTGTTCATCAACAAGATGACAGACAATCCCACCAACAACAGGAGCTTCAGACAGCGGTAGAGGCGGCCAAGCTTGAGAGGTAAGAACCGCAGCATGATGGGGATGGGTGGGGATGGAGGGTGCTAAGGGATAGGGAGAGGAGAGGATTGAGATGATCGTCAGGGAGTGAACCTCAATGCCTCTCCGTCATGGTGCACAGGGGGATGCTTCTAAAGTGGAAGGGAGGGGCATGGTTGGCACAGCTGCCTTGTGCCAGCTTCTGGCAGCGGCCAGTGCATCATGTTCTCTCTTCCTGGTGTTTGAGTGCAAACTCGAGCCAGCAGTCCTGAAATTAAACAGAGAAAGAAAGAGAGAACTCACTACTTTGGGTAAAATAAAAATAAACTAAATTTCATAAATCCAAAATTGCCCCTTTGGTCATATATATCAATTTGAAAAAGCTTTATTCAATTTGTCCCTCTTACCCCAATTCCTAAATGTGATACCACCAATAAAACAAAAATATAAAAATAAAAGCAGCTTTCTCCATTATATGAAATTGCCTCAGATTTGAATTGTTTGGGCCATTTGTGAGATTTCATTACTTTTTGAGACAAAATGAGCCGGCCCACAGCCAATGCAATAAACCTGCCTATGGTTTTGCTGTTGCTCTTTTGACACAAAATTTCTGCATTTTCCCCAAAAACAAGACAAATAAACACGGATGGGGGAAAAAGAGAAATGTAAAGTGGCTGTGATCAAATTAAAAAGAAATGTACAACATCCTCTCCTGGTATAAATAAAATGAGCAGCACTTTGAGGATGATTTCTCCCAGGACTACCCTCTGCAGATACAAAGATATCAGTCACATTCCCCCCAGTGTTCAACAAAATAACTTACCGTCTGCATACCTCGGTTATACTGATCTTGATAATCTTGGAGAAATCTCACTATGCATTGTGAAAAGAGTCACGCTGTATAAAATTTAACCTTTGATCAGTGCTGCCCTGCTTCCTTTTAAAAACGCTTTGAAGTCGTTTCTTTGAAAATGGCTTGTGTCACTAAAATAACGTTTGTGATCGAGAGGGGAAATAGAATCTGTGGGTGCCCTCGCTAAGCTAACTGATGCCAGCAGAGGAGTGAAACTGTAAGAGCAATGTATGAAAGAAAGAGAGAATAAAGCTTTCAGGAAGCCCCTCATAGTTTAGCCCTGATGAAGCCATGTTAGACCCCCCAATTAGCTTTTCAGCAAAGCGCCTTTTAAGGCGCTTTAAGAAAGACAATGACTCAGGCCTTGCAAATTAGCCATTCTCAATTAGTGCTCATTAGGACACGCCTATTAAGACAGCTGACTTGAGAGGGCATGGTTAACGAGGAGGCACACTAGTGCCAATAATGTGTGTGTCGATGTGTTTCTTGGATTTTGCCTTCAGATCGAAGGGGCTGAGATCTGTAAAGACACGGAGGTTAAATGCAGCTAAGAGAGCAGTGGCTGTGAGAGACGTGTGCCTGTGAGAGGGTGTCAGATAAGAGCTGAATACACTTGTTCTTACCTCTCACTTCTGTCTGAAAATACCTTGAGTAGATCAGGCCAACAAGACGAATGTAAAAATAGATCGCATCCAAAACAAAGACGCTAAAGACAGCTGTTCTAAACATTTTTGAAGGCAAAGAAAAACACAATTCAAGGGGGTTTCTGTTCTAGATATGAACGTACATGCCGAGCAAAGTGACATTTCATGTTTTCTCTGTACCATAAATAAGATGTGGATAAAGACAGTGACAGTTTCAGGCAATCTTAAAGGCATTTCGAAACTATACATAAAAGGCAGACTTAATTTCTACATATATGGGACAGCATTTATTTATTTTTTTTCATTATAATAATGGAACATTATCATAGTTTAGGCTTTGCGATTGAATAATTTAGAGCACCGATACCCAAACTTTTTGAGCAACAAAAGCAACCAACTATCTTGGAACCCCCAGTTGGAAAAGGCTGATCGAGAGGACAAAACATGGTACTCTATGCCAAAATAAACATAAGATATCTGAGAAGCAAAACTAAAATGCAAGGAAGATAATTCACAAAGCAAAACAAATGGAGGAATAAAAAACAAAAAGGTCTTGAGGTCCACATCGGGTTGTCTCCGACAAAACAGCACCCGAGTGATAAATGATCCAATTCTTAAAGAGCAAAAAAAGGAAATTGATAGAATTTCTGGAAAATTCACTCAATTTCAACAATTTATATTCCTTTTTGAAGAGCGCAAATTTGACAAATTGGGAGATAAGGCTAACCATTAGTGTATGTGATTAGCAACAACTTCATTTAGAGTCAAAAGGACGTGTGTGTATTTTGCTGCAGGGGAGTGCGAGAAAACTGATTGCTTGAGAGGAAAACTGAATATCCTGCTGTTATAAGAGCTCGATTCAAGTGCCATTTAACATCTGACACAGGCAGTCGGGGTGCAAAAATGACTGCAACATTTTCAAAGCAGATATGACATTTAACCAGGAAGAATCAAGGGCTCAAAAACCATGTAACATAACTCTGCAGGGCCAAAAACTGCTTCACCTCTGAATCCTTGCAAGAAAGCAACAGATAGCCGAGGCAAGTTAGAACAAGCCCAAAACGAGACCTGAACACGAGTAATAATGAGATGCACAAGCTTGCGGCTTACACAGAGAGGATGCATAGCTTCCTCTTCTTTGCCAGAATAAGTGTTTAGACCACAATTACCTCTGGGGCATTACCTGGATTATGTCAATAACTCATCGAAGTGAAAGGTTCATTTACACATCACTTTTTCTGTTAATGAAAGCCAACTGGAGTGCTTACATGCTTGCAATATTGCCAGCGTCATGAACAAATCTATCACATATGGCCAATCCTTGATCCTGTAGTCTTGGTAACATAGAGCAGGACAGTGTAGCAAATAATATGCCACTGACTAGATCATGTTTTTTATATACAGCTCCTGAAGCAGCAACAGCTATGGTGAAAATAAGACTAAAAGATTAAGTTTATTGGACGTATGACATGGTAGTTTAGGACAAGGATATCCCCTCCAGTAATCAATCAAAAATACTGTTTCTTGTGAATTTTCACGCCTGTAAAGCAATTCATTTAACACATTCATTGTCTACTGCTTATACCACCCCATGGATGAGACTTCTATTTTTTTTTTTTTTTAAAAAACATGTGCAAAGAGAAAGGCATAGTGAGCGGCTATAGGGGCAAGGTTGTCTCCTCAAGTTCTTGACAAGGGTAAAGTTCACTTTAAGCTCTTAAGTAAAGCCAGATGCTTTGTATTCAACCACAGATGTTGCCCACTTGAACACAACGGCAGTGAAATTTAAAGCAGTGTTTTCTTTTGGACAAACCTCACTGTGCCCACAGAAAACCTGTGTTTCTGATTAAGCTGGCCCCCGTTCCCATTACTCCTCGGCGATGCCTCTGCGAGAGGGAGGGAAGCACAATATCAAGAGGAGCACCATGTTTAGAATAAGCACCGAGTTACCTTTCATCAGACACGGACGCTGCCAAAAATGGGGTACGAAAGTTTGTCAGCAAACTCAGTCTACAAAGTACAGCGGTGAGCGCTTCGGAGGAGAGGCAAAGAAAGGAGGGCGAATCAAAAGGATGCCTGACTCCTCATGCATGGGAGATGAGTCTCGAATGCAAAACGTTCCAAGTTTGGCAGATGTTAAGAGCTGCAAAATGGCTCATTACTGGGACAGAAAAGGCACAAGATAAAGCAACAGGCTCCATGTCGACTTAAAACAGAATTACAAAAGGTCGAAACTGTGGAGGATGACATGACAATATACTAATATTTCAACTTTTATTAAACTTAGGTTTCTACAGAATATAGTTACTCTGATAAGAAGGAGGGGGAGGAAAAGGATTTTTTTTTATCTTGAATAATCTTTTCCACAGCCCCTTTGTGTGAAACTGGTTTCAGATAATGGTGTACAAGGGCAATGCTGCTTTCTGCTTAAGCCATTTCCTTCACTGCACCTGAGGCTAAGCTTCATTACAATATAATGAAGTCAAGCCACACAAGAACATGCTTGATTAATTCCACTGGAAATGCAAAAGAGTGTGGAGCATAAGTGAAGTGGGGGGGCTGAAATACAAGAAAGGACAGGGCAAAATGAAAGGAAGAAAGAGATATAACAAGTGTCTAACTAATAGACAGCGGGATGAGAGATGGTTTGAGTTATTGCGCTTGTGATTGAAATGACTGAAAGTAGATCGCTTGAATACAGAGTGGCAGTTCTCACTCTGACTGAATGTGTCTACTCGCAAGCCTGCCGGCATTACCACAAAGCCCTAACCAAAGCTCGGAAAAAGCCTCCCCTGCCCCCACAACCCTAACTCGTTTGTGCTGCAATGTGTGGTTCTTGCTGGAAAGAGGAACTACTGTTGCCAAGGTTATTGACTGAGAGAGTCAATAATGTTTGATCACAAAAACATTTTTCAGCCACAGCCGGATTGCCTCAGTACGGAGAACACATAGATGGTGATGGATGGAAGTGACAGCAACATTCGCACTCCTAATGGAAAATTGAGTCCTCAGAATATAAGAACCAATTAGCCGCATTCCCTCCATGAACGTGAGCCCATTCATCTCTGGCCCAAACCAAACAATGGAGGTTTTAATGGAAATATCAATAGTATCTGCTTTGAGCCAAAATGACGCAGCTGTTTAGAAGGGCACTCAATGAAGACTTGCTCTGGATTCATAAACTGATGTTTATTTGTTTTGTTTTTTTCTAAATCAAACAGCTACACTTCTTTCCACAACCTTGTACCCCTCTGTTAAAGTTTAAAAAGTTGTCGTTCATTTAAATCCACGCTGATGCCGCTGCAAGACAAACATGCCAACTAGCTGAGGCTACACTTGAACTGATTAAAACAAGCTGTCAAAACAAGCTGCGGTTTAAAATGGAGGGGAAATGTTTGGCGGGGGAGAAAACACAATTGATTACCTGACGTTTCAGGTCATTCCTCATATACCTCAATCTGCTGCAGAAGTTGCTTTGTCTTGAAATAAACTGGTAAGTCTGGATGTAAAACACAAAAACACACTGCTCCTTTGGGAGCATTTAGGCTACAATTACAAGACGTTCCCCCTGCTGAGCAATCAGAAACATTCAAATCAACCAAGAGCAGAATGTCCTAAGTGGATCGGGCTATTTTCATAGTTCCCTTGTCAACTAACCTTGCAGAGAGGCACCACAATTAGTCTCCTTTTATGGGAAAATTAATTCAAAGCAGACCCTTCTATTCATTAGACCGATAGAGAAGTTCCTTTGTAGAAGTGTAGTAATCTATTTTTCCATTAAAGAAATCAAGGGCATTACTTTGAAAAAAGGAGATTATTGTTATTATGCATGGAAATCTCATGGTCAACTCAATTTAGCAAATAATCTAAATCATGATTATATTTTCCAAGCCTGAGCCTTTATTTGTGATGAGGTAATGGCTCGACATGTTATTCCTATAAGCTATAATCCAAAACAAATTGGCCAAGAGGAGACCTGTTGAGATATACTGCTCTCAGTTGTTTAAAAACTGTAGCGCCTAATGGGCAAGAATGAATAGTAAAATTTTAATGTAGCCTCAGGCAAATATGACACCAGTGTTGTTGGCATAATTTAAAATGCAAATTAGATTAAAGGGCTACAATTCTTTTGCCTACAATACTGCCTTTTACACTAAATTCTAGATGTTAATACTCCATTGATGGATCCTAATAAGGTTTTAGCAGTGAGTACGGACCTATAAGTCTGCATGATAATATACCCTAAAATAAGTCAAACGATTTCAGGTCAACACTTTAAACTGCTGTAACACAAACACCTCACCAATAAAAAGCCTCATGTCACCAAAAAGCGGATGCAGGTAGGCTATCTGATATGACTACAAAAGAAGACGACTCGTCAACAATTTTATCTTAATCATCTAAATCACATCTCGGCTTTCAATAGTGACGCTCAAAGTATCAAGTATGCCTACTTTCCCGAGATGCTGAGAAACATCAAAGGAGGGGTTTTTTTCCTCTTTATTTTAGTGAATGAGTCGAGGATTCCACAAACAGAGACTCGTGAAATTAACAATGAGCCAGTTCCCGTTTGTAAAAGACTTGAATCAATGCTAACAAGAAGTGCAAGAAAAAAGAAACAACTGTGGAACAAACCTGTGAGACTTTTCCCCCCTTGTCTGTAGTAGTGAAATGGTTNGGTTAGCGCTCAGTTCATATCATTCCTCAAAGTTGAGGCTACAAGGCGAGAGACCGCTGCTTCCAATCACCACCGACATTATCTAAAAGGAAAGCCGTCTCTTTAAAGCTCGGTGGAGATCTCTATCAAGCGGACTCACTCGGGCTTCCCATTTCGAGCTCATGGATATCTAGCCAGCTAGCCTGCTAGCTGCAGGAATAAACAGTTGGGATGTCGTCTTAACTCTTCATATTCCGGATCTCTCCGACTGGACGACGGGGTCCTCTTCAAGAAGGACAACAGCGTCTGTGTTGGGCATTAACGTCCATATCTGTCTGCTTATTAAAGGTCCCTTTGTGGTCTCAGAATTGCCGCTTCTGTTATTCTCTCAAGCAGCAGCTCACTCCTCTTCCACACCACAATGGGTTCTGTTTCAAATCTTTTCAACACCAGCCTCTTTGCTCTTTACGACATACGCTCACTGTTTGCGACACAGGTTGCTAAGTGATTATTCTAATATTGTCATGTCTGGAACGCCGCCCCCAGTCCAAAGTTTGTAGGATATATTTTCCCTCTCAATGCCCTCATTGGTATTTAATAAAAGGTTCTGGAAAATAATGACATATGTTAAAATCAAAGTTTATTCTTGTCGTGATTTCTATCCAGAAAGAGAACAAAAATAATCATGAGCGAATTTATTTTAGTTTTTTTTTAAAAGAAAGCTAAATCAACATATGCTACAACTTCTCACAACAAAATGCTGTAAAAAAAAAAGCAAAAAAACATTATAGTCATATTGTCTCATGCTTTATGAGACAAGATAATCAGTTAAGCAACGACAGTCTGCATCTGGGCTACTGAGTTAAGTATCGGGCAACCAAGTTTAAATACACCCTAAATGTAGTCAATTTACATCATACCAACATAATTATCAAAATACTTTAATATCTATTACGTCTCTGTCTTATTTACTGAGAACAATGGAGCAGCAGTATTCAATCGAGGCTGCCGTGCATTAGTGTGTGTCTTACGCCATCTGCTGGAAACCCAAATGATGACACACAATTTATGGCATTTGTAAATTTATACCCTGAAAAAGGGATATATATATTGGTTTTGCTATTGAAACAGACCATAATTTGACCGTATAATTATGGTGATGTAGTTTTTCACGTTGCACGTGTTTTGCAAATCATTGGTGCACGCTTGATTGTTGTAGGCTATCCTGATGTAAAATACATGTCAGTATGTGTAAGCTGTTACATTGATGATTTTGTTTGCCCTCCCATCAACCTACTTGTTAAAACAAAAGAAAGATTTCCCAGTTCTCAGAAGGCAGCTGCAGGCGCTCGTTGCTTATGTGGATTCTCCGCTGAGGCTCAGCTCAATCCGCATTTGCTTCCTCAAAGTTTTTACCAAGTCATTGGGCGTTCTGAGACACAGGCAAAGCAGTGGAAAACATTGGTAGTCATATATTAGCTTTGTTGTATAACCATCATCAGTGTGGATATTACTGATCAAATACAATAAAGGTGGATGTGTGTTTTATATCAAGTAGCCCCAGCTCAGTAAATTGCTGTACATACACAGAAGCTGTAATTCAAGCACACTTGGATTCACAGCCAAAAAAAATCTGTCATTATATCAATTAAATGGTTTTTGGTCACAATTCCAATGTTTGATAGTCATGACCAATTTCTTATACATTTTTATCAACATACATAAAACGTTTCTTTACGTGAGAAAGCATAGCCTAACTAACGCCTCCAGTCCAATAAAGGCTCACTTGGCTCATGTGATTGATGCACCTAAAACAGAATACGTTTTTGTTTGTTTTTAACTGACTCTTATCTATGTGAGGAGCTGTTTGGATTGTTGTGATAAATCCAATGCAAACTTTAAATCTAAGCTATCCATTTAAACAAAAAGACTACACTAAACAACAGACACTGACAATCCCCCAAAGGGTTATAGCCTACTTGTTGCATTCATTGTTTTCTTTGTTGTTTCATCAGATTGTTGTTGTTTTAAGATTTTCTTTGCATATAGTTGTACGTTTTTAGGGCAGGGATGTTTAACTCCTTGAGATTTACCTGCAGATTTTAGATGTTTCCTTGCTCCAACACACCTGACTCCAATTAATGGGTTATTGGAGAACATGGCAACAACCTGTTGGATCCATTTGATTGCAGTCAGGTACAGTATAGCATGGAAGAATCTTAAACCTAAACAACAGTAGTCCTCTTGGAACCAAGTTTGACATCCCTGTTTTAGAGAATGACCTATTTTTAATCAAATTTTAGCCTTTTTTTCTCCTTTTTTTTAAATGAATGTCTGCTGGATTTAGCTTTGAGGTGCTGTCGTTAGACTGAGGAAAGTATATTGTGATCATATGTTGCCCGTAATGGTCTGAACAGCATCCTTCACATCTTGATGGTCAACAACATATCTAACTGCTACAGACATGTAGGAAAAGTCAGCCAGAGATACTCTCCGGTCTCATCCCCTCATGCTGTAACTATGGCAAATTAATTCGACCTTGAGTTCAATGCAAAAAGCAAATCTTTTATGTGAATAAGCGCTGCAGGTTGTGACACTAGTAGAACATGAAAACATCCTGTCTTAATCATGCATTCACTTTGAAAAGGTGCATAATTAACGTTGCAGCAGGAACATCTGAAAAAAAAGAAAACAGAAACATACAGGGGGCTCTCTAAATATTTGCATTAAAAACATCCTCTAATGGTTCTTAGTTTTTGCTTTCCCTGGTCATTTCCATGGTCTGTTTGTCATTAGAGAAGCAAGGCAGTGCTTCAGAGAAAAAAAAGAGGGCATGAGAGCAATTTAACCCGTATTATGGTTTTATTAAGGGACAGACAGGTGAGATTGCATTTTCAGGTGTACCATGGGAAGAAGGGGAAATTGAATTTAAAAGACTACTTACAGATAAAGCTCCACTCAAGAATAGCAGATAAAGCAACACAAAGGGCCTCATCAATGAACAACAAAGATATCTAAACCAATTTTCTTTTAGATCCATTTTAGATCAAGATTTGGATTTTGTTTCAAGTCTGTTCTTGTCGGGAAATACAAAAATATGCCCGGGTAATTAATTAGGAAAAACCATTTATTTCTTTAAGATAAACATCCTCTCAAGACAGTTTTCCAGGTTGGGTTTAAATTCTGTATTCCCATAATGAGATGCTCTTGCAGTGGATATTGGTAGCGGATTGTTCTGCACTGCAGAAAAAAGTGTGAGACAATGAGGTATCTCAGCAGACACTGCAGCCTTCTCCTTATAGACACCTCAACCTGTGAAACAGAACACAGTGATGGATGTGAATGTATTCCATGTTTTAAGGTAGCACAGACTATTATAAGACAAATGGCACATCAAAGCATAAAATGATGTGTACATATTATGTTAATGAAATCTTGTTGAGATTTAACGCTGATGATGATTGAGAGAGATAGAGTAGAGGTAATTCATTTAACTTATGGACGCTGCAGACAAGTTATTATACCTAAAAAGATTGACGATCATATGTTGGCACTTTTCATTCTTAGTGTATAGTTTTTAACTTCGAGGAAGATTTATTTTTCTCAAATACTGAGTGGTATTCTCTTCAGATAGTTTTTTTCATTCAAGTATATCAATTTAAATAATGTTATGGCTGTACTTTCAACTAGTGGTGTTCAAACTATTTGGGCTCAAAATCACACCAATTCAATTCAGTTTAATTTGTATAGCGCCATAACAAAGTTACCTCAGGGGACTTTACAGACAAAATCAATTCAAGGCATTTCCATAATATGTGTTCATAAAAGCCGATTTATACAATAATAATAGCTTTGCTAAAGTAACCAGCAGATTGCATTGAATCTTGACGTCAATTCAATCCCCCATCTTGAGCATGCATGGGGGCATCAGAGCGACGGTGGGAAGGAAAATGTTCCCTTTTAACAGGAAGGAAAAAACTCCTGCAAAACCTGGTTCAGGGAGGGTGACCGCCTGCCTCGACTAGTTGGGGGTGGAGTCAGGAATACCTGCTGAGAGAAAAGAAAATGCATGCAAATTAATGAGGTCAATGCTGTCATAATTTTTTATATGGAAAATAAAGAGCATAGAAATGAAAAGGAAAAAAGTATTCATTGCATCATGGGACATCCCTCAGCAGTCTAAGCCTATGGCAGTGTAACTAAGGCTAAAGGCTTATCTTAAAGGTAAAGAGGGTGTCTACCTCCCAGACCCAATCTGGGAGCTTTGATATACTACTATGTAGCTTGGTCATGGAAAGTTATATAAGTGAGGAGAATAATCTGAAATGTAAAATTCCCCCACAGGGGAAAATTCTTGAACTTGTAAATATCTATCTATGGTTTATTTACAAAATATAATTAAAGACAACTATACTCACATATATTTGCAAAAGTGAAAAGCATTAGATATTTACTGGTGGTGTTAAGATAAGATAAACCTTTATTGTCCCACAATGGGGAAATTCTCAGTGTTGCAGCAGCACAGTGGATAGTTAGAAAAGAGAAAAGAATTATAATAACAATATAATATAAACAATATGTACACTATAAACAATACATAAACAATATATAAACAATATTGAATTGAGTCCTTGGTGTGTGTGCATGGTCTACAAGGAGCAGTACTGCTGTTAAACAGTCTGACAGTAATAGTGTTGCAGCACCACTTAAATTCTAGGTTTATTTGCAGTGCATCTACTGCTCCCAGGCCAGCAGTGACTTCATGTTGATTGTTGTTTTAATTGTTTTAGACAAAAACTTTTTCATAGCACATTTATAACATCTGAAACTGGCATCATACCTGTGTCTCAGTTTTTGTTCTTCTTTGCAGTAAACTCTAAACTTAAAGCCTGTCTTGCTTGTATCATCTCACACTTAAACTAGATTTTAAAAAATTATTTTGCCGCCTTTAGTTGAGAGCTCCAGTTATTTTCAAGAGGTCCAAGTTTTTTTCACATCGGAAGGCTGGTTGGTTAAGTTTAAGAGCCTTATCTGTTTGTTTGTTTATTAGCCAATTTCTGCTGACAGGTGGCACACTTCAGTTAAGGGTCATTGACTTAAAGAAGCATTACAGAATCTTTGGCTGTTTATTTTTTTCTCAGCGAAGTGCCCCTTAATGATTGCTAAGCAATGAGCTCTCTAGTGAGCAACAGTCAGTCCAATGTTGACTCTTATCTTATCTCTTGCTCTGACCGTTTCTCTTTTTCTTCTTGTTTTCCTTTGCTTCCTCTGGTAATGTCCTCTTTGCTGTCTTTGCTGTAGGAAAGAGTTGAGAGGTTCAGTTTTCTCTGCCGCAGGAAACTGCTGGGCAACGACGGCTCCTTTAACATATATAATGAATGTCACCGTGCCATCAAAAGGATTCATAAACACATATTTTCAAGGCAGGAACTGTAGCTGCACAAACAAATTAAGCAGATTGTCATGCTTTGGTGCCCCTAAGGATGGCTAATTTGGCAACTGCCTTGTATTCTGTCTCGTCTCTGAGCTCTACTCAGCCAGTAAAAGTCTGTCTGATGTTGACACTCATCTTATTTCATTTCTTCTCCTCACTTCCACTGAGAGTGTCCTCTTGTGTTTTAAAACAACTCTAAATAAGTTTCCAACTTTAAAACTTTGTGCTTCTGACTGATGTAGATGGTACACTTACATTCATTGTGCATTTTCATGGAGCCATTGTTGTCCCGCAACATCTTGCCGCTGTGAAACCCAAGGGGGCAGGCGAACGTTCGGAGCAGGAAGCCAGCATGGGGGGATCTGATGCTAACTAGTGGACCAGGTCCACTTAGCCTTCCATTGAACTCCATTCATTTTGGCGCCACTTTGACATCAAATAACTTTACACCTGAAGCATTTTAAGCCTTTATATGAACTTTTTCTGGTTTCGTAGGAATACAGCATTGTGTGATTGGCGTCATAACCTCGTAACTGACTTAGCGGCTGGATAATAAACATTTTTCCAAAATCAATGCTA
>JAPMNP010708349.1:0-11021 GCA_029874935.1 Atherina boyeri
CTTACATTAACAGCAATAAATGATGACTTGAACCACGAGATACAGTGAACAACTTCTTTATTGTTCAAGTGCAAATTCAATAAACATATCCATGCGCTAAAGGTGCATTCAACCGGTAACTCTTGGTATAATAACATTTACTCGTATACAGAAAGTAGTGCCATTTTCCTTAAATAAGTTTACATGTACTTTGTATTGTGTTTCCAAATACATAACAGTGAATTTGAGGGGTTAGAGTTACACAGATGCAACAATTACAAGAGAGTCAAAAAAGGGTACGTTGTTACACATATGTACATACTGTACATAACAAAATGCCATGTTCTATATGTATATAAAAGCACAATTTTTGGCCAGCATGCAAGCATCTATTTTGTTCATACTCATGTAATACACAATAAAAAAAAAAGTCTTCTCACAATTTTAAACCAGACACTAATAACTGCAACTTGTGAGCTGAAATAATATTCAAAGGTTAAAATGTACATTACTTTCTCCCTCCTGATAATTTCCTGTTTAATATTATGAACATTCTGGGAGTCATTAGCAAATTTAATGAAAGCCTAAAACCAATTTTGCCTCCATGAAACCATGACACATTGACAGACAGAGTAGACGGTCTATCAGACAGGGTGAAGCATTACTCATAGAGAATATCAAATCCCAACATTGTCACAAACTAACCATAAGCTCCACATGTTCAAACTAATGTTCAGGGCTTACGTATGAGCACCTGTTTTAAACAATGGACCTCCGCCCTCTGCTACACCTTACCCTCCAGTCCCAGACATTGGAACTGAATGATAATGGAGCTGGTGCCAGTCAGTCAAGTCAGCTGTCTTTGCAAATGGAAATCCACAGAAAGGTGGAGATGGGAATCATTTTATCTAGTTGACACACATTACAACAGAGAATTTCAAAAGAGTTAGATGGAAGCTCTCAGGTCAATTATGGTGTCATGGCTGTCATTTTTCAATGAAATATATACCTTTGAAGAACACTTTACTTGAGAGATAGGGTAAAAAGGACGGGAAGATGTACTGTTTAACCCAGAGACCATATAAGAATATCAAAGATGATGGAATAAAACGGGGCATGATAATGGACCATTCTCACTGAGCACACTTTGTCAGGAAGGGACACACTACGCCCACTTTCCGAGGGCTGGTATCAAAGAATATTGTTTTTGGTGATCGCATCTGATTAATGGCATCAGCAGGAACAAGATGCTTGTCTTAAAAAGTCATTAAAATGTGGGGGAAAGGTCATCTAATATGTGTGTTTATTTGTAGTTCAGCAAGATCCTTCACTGTTTGAGTTTTTATGTAAAAACAAGCAGTCTGTGTAATCACACTGAACACATCCTGCTTTAAGTGAAAAAAATAAAATATGTGAATGCACAGTAGCACCAAACATCTCTGTTTTATAGCCTCTGAATGTAAATTTCTTCGCCCCTCGTTCAAGATATAAAATACTAACCTTGAGACAGTGAATGACAGAGGGAATTATGGGTAATTGCAGTGTCAGAAAAGAAGACAGCTGTATGATGAGATTCCATGTCATTTAGACAATCAGAAACTTAAGAGGCAGTGTGACACATTTCTTCCCCTTCATACGACACAGCTACTGACATGGCTGGTGATAATTTCCAGGAGGGAGAAAAAGAGGCTGAAAAGAGTGAGTGGAGAGAGCACAAATGAAAATGGAAGTCACAGAAAGGGAGGTGTGATTTTGCCTCTTCCGTATGCAGCGTGGGCCAAGTGATAGCCTGTGTGCTGCATTCATTGCTGGAATCAAGAAGAAATACCCCCTTACATGTCAACCTGCCAGCCAGATAAGAGGTGTCTGAAGCTCTGTATGAGATTAATACTTCCCAGGTAGAAATGACACAGGGTGTGGAGGGGGTACTTTTTGATCTCTGTGCGGTGAAGCCTCAGATGCCTACTTCTTGCTAAGGTCATGTATGTATGGACAAGCATAGCACACAAATGGGGGGAAAAAGTGCTGTGCAAAGATTTTAAAATCACAAATGGAGAATAATAATGTTCAAACACAATTGTCAGTTTTTACATGTTCACTCAGGCTACAACGAAAAGGAGATAAATAAAAAGGATGCACTGTCTGTCAACTTAATGAATTCAATAAAAGTAACATTGTCTGCTTTGTCACATTTCAGAAGCGGTGATGTGTAATTACTGTTATTTGTGGAAATAGCCTTCATTATCATCAGTGATGGCTCTTCCAATCTTACTATACCAACAGGAGGATGCAAAAGATCTGTCTTATAAAAGACAAACTAGAATAAAAAGACACATTAAGGAACAAAAAATAGTACAATAGCATATAGTATATAGCGTTATATTATACATTTTTACATGGTTTCATCCATGCATATACTTTCTACACTATATGATCTTGGAATAATGTAGTAAATGTAGCAATAGCAGATGGAGATAAACAAAGAATTTGATTTCCACTATTTACTATTTCTTGAAAGCTACAAGCAACCATAGTCACGTATTAAAACTGAAAACAATATAAGTGAGGCAGACGACAGTAATTGTGATGCCACTGTCCTTGTCGTATTTCAAGCATTTAATCTTTTTTTTTCTTCCTTGAAGCAGCACTATCCAACACAACCCCACCAGTGTTTATTCAGCTGACAAGCATAATGCAAAGCCAGAAATAATAAGCTACAATATACATTTACTGAGCAATGTTTAGATTCACAAGTTAGGGATATGAAATGTCAGCGTGAGAACTACAGTATGAAGAAAAAAAATGCCAGTATTTCAAACCAAGCACATAAAGGTATTGTGAGAGCAAATTTTCTCTGTACAATCAAAAAAACAAACATGGCCATTTCAGGTACATAATAGTTGTATATTTGCACAGGAACCATATTTCACAGCAACTCCATGTGTTGCCAAAACAGCTCCAGTGCACGCTAGTGTGCAAGTCTATAAACTACAGAGATGAAACACTACTTTCCAAAGGATTCTTACAAATTAGTTGTTTTGATATAGCACTGCCCAAGATGTTGATCCAAAATCATCCATTGGAGTACATTTGGGTTGAGATGTGAACCACAAAGCCCACACGATTTATCTGTTGACCATTTAGATCCTCTATGCCCCATGAATGTACAGAAAATCACTGAAGATGCAAATTTTGTTAGGATGTAAACTAAAACTAACTCCGTTTTGGTAAACAAATGAACCCAAATGATGCTGTCAGAATACCTCCAATATCAAAACAGAGCCAGATCTATGCATTGTGGGATCAAGGATTCAGGGTTTTCCAATATTTTGTCACCAAACTGTGTGAAAAAGCAATTTAAAGCATGTTGGTGGAACTAGAAACAATTATATCAACTAGAGACTAAACAAGGTCTCATTAGATTAAAAAAATCAGTATACTACATGGAGTGGGTATCATATAATCAGGTATCAAATTGTTGCTACTGTAAGACTATATTTAGGGCACCCGAGTCCCTCGTGACAATGTGATGCATCATGAGAAGTCAACGGTTAGCTTCCAGCCAGCATGACCAGAAACAATTGTCTTGGAAAGCAAAAACAACAACAAAAGAATGTCCAAAGTGCTTACAAAATAATAAAGGAGACAATGGAAAAGTCATTAACGACAATGATGGAATGCATCTCCCCATCTTATAAAAAAATTAAAATAAGTGACCACAAAGACCCTCAATTATCCTCATTAAATGAGTTAATTGTGTCAGAAACAAAATGTCTGTTTGCAGGGCCCATTAATCTACTGAAATCTGCCAGTGCTACAGTTGCATTTGAGGGATATACACTACATGGTTTGAAACAAAGTTTAAGGAAGTAGTACAAGCCAAACTAACTTCAAGATGACTGCAATGTTCCCTCGTAGAACATTGTCCAGAGCATCACCCTGCTTTCACTGGCTTGCCATTCTTCTGCCATTTCTTCCAAATATAAATAGGATACACGATGAACCCAGCATCTAAAACCTCAAAAGCTTCCCTGTGGGAAATTTCCACATTTACAATCAGAACTGAGTATCACACAGTGTGTCCACTCTTGAGCTCTATTAGCAAACTGAATGTATGTCCCCCTCAAAAATTAAATCAAATGTTGGCATAATCATTAGAATAATTCAATGTGAAATAATGTTACTACATCTTTCTTTCTAATACTACCTAGCCATAATCAATATGATCACCTTCACTAATTTTTTTATTAAAACAATATTTATAAGAAACAGTATTGCATCAAATTCACGGTCAAATCCAGTGCTAAAAGCCATAATGAACTGCTGTGAGAAGACCCACAAAGCTCTGAGAGCAGAGAAAAAAAGTCCTCCTTTCTTTTCTCTCCGTTTCATTCCCTCCTATTTTTTTTCTTCCCTCCATTCTGCAGTTGTGTGTCCTGACCTTGCAGCTTCTATGGCCCATCCATCTTGGGCTGCTTAGCCATTTCGCTGGCTTCATACTGCGCAGATTAACACAATTCATCACCACAATCATCCTCCATTCATCACCCTTTCCAATGAATGTTTTGACATCCAGTTAATTTTCTGCTGATGATTTATCAAATTATAATTACCATGCTCTGAAGGGCTCATTTATTATGTTGATACATGATAATGATGCCAAAGTGGATTGAATTTTAAGTAAGTTCTCCCTGCGATTATAACATATGCGTTATTGTGAAAAATGCTGTGCGATTTGATTCTTTACGGCCTGGAAATTCCTGAGACCGTCTTAATGCTACAAAAATCAATGAAAAAAAAGGTAGACAAAGTGAGGCTGTTAATTCAATTTTTTTACAGAACAAATTGTTTGGCTGGGGTGCAGCAAGCATGAAAAAGTTCAATTAGATTCAGAGCTCCCATCTTAGATGCTCAGTAATTAAAGAGTGCACTAATTCAATCAGGGGCAGGACTCTGGCAGAGGGAGTTGGGCTGATTCTTAATAGGTTATAGGTTATTTCTCACATACTGCCCACATAGGCACTTCATTAGCCCTCTGCTTTACAATTCACTCAGCTTTTTGGCCTCATTATTATCCAGGTTTATTAAAATCCAATTGGTGCCTATCTGTTTTCATTACTGAAGAGCTCTACAGTAATGCACAGGGTCACTGTTATGAACAAACACTCCAACTGTATGAGTGGTTAAAAAGTAACAGTTTTGGTTATCGCAATGTGTATTCCCTTTATCTGTGTTAGCAAACAGTGGTGGAAGAGTAACTAGGCTGGTGTGACCTTGGAAAAGCTCAAATACAAGTCCAGCTGCTCTTAACAATAACCTTTCTCCTCATGATAGATGATTAAATCATTTCAACAGATTAGTACATTTAGAAGGGCAAATTGGATTTTATTTGGTTCTTTCTTTTACATTTTTTTCTTTCGCAAGTTTTGCACAGATGCTGGCATTTGATCTTTTAACCCATACTCAGACAACAAGCTAAATCACTGGCCAAAGGATGGAGGCGGTTTGTGCGGCACTGCAGTGCATTCTGGGGCAAACACAACCAGCTCAGGGAGATGAGGGCTTAGGAGGTGTTAAAGGTTATTGAATGCTGGAGAATTCTCCTGGCGGCGGAGGCATTGTTTACAGCTATCTATTTTTTTGACTCTTTGCCCTTGGGCTGTGGCCCATAAACAGAGCCGCTATCCCCGACATCCCAGCAAGTGGAGAGTGCAGAGCATAATTGTGAGTCCCCCTTGGATGTCCCAAAAGTGAAAGATGTGTCTGGTAAGTGAGAGAGGTCAAACACGAGCATGGATATTTATTACATGCACTGCAACCAGATGGAGGCGGCCCATCCATCAAGCAGAGCTGTCATGCTGGTCACAAACGTTTCCCATAAAGACACCCCACCACCACCACCACCTCGCTGCCTCTCGATTCTGCTCCCTGAAAGCAGGAGGTCCATCTGAGTTGCATGAAAGAAAGAGTGTGAAAATGCAAAGAGACTTGTTTTGCACAATTTGAAACTTTAAAACCAGTGCAGCATCTTTGCAATTTGGCGGCTTTTCCATGACTCCAGTCATGTCTCATTATTCTCTATACCTGAAATGGACTTGATTTATCTTTACTATTAATAATTATTATCATTATATTTAATAAAGACTAGTTAGAAAATGGCAGGATAAAAAGGAATGTAAGGTGGCAGGTTTTGGAGATACTGAGGGAGTGGAAAAAGGGAGGATTAGAAGGGTTTTTCTGACACTTGCTCCCTTATTCATCAGACTCTCACAGGCCCGTTGGTGACAATGAAAAGATTTCACAATACAGCCACAGCAGAAACTCATTCTGGCCCTCATCCATCATGCTCAGCCTGCTAGCCGTTCCACTGACCTAATCTGTGATGCCTCGCTGCCTGCACCCCGTTCCTTAAAGGCAGGCTTCATTACAGTAAGAGAGAGGAGGAGATAGAGGCCAGGGGCCAAGGGCCTGGGGAAAAAGGCTGTGGTAGTCAGATACACACAGAGACTTAAGGTATATAAAACACAGACAGCCACCTGTCAAAATCACCCATTTCCGACAGCAAAAAAGCTCAAAAAACATTCTCATTGAAGATGGAGGCCTTTGGAGAAAAAAACAAAAACAAACTATAAATATAACTGAGAAGTCGTGTGGAACTGCTGGTCAATTTAGTCTGATTAACTTTGAAGACACAATCTCTCTGTCAGGAAAATGTCCATCTTACAATCTAACAGCCTTCTTTCCATCCATCAATCAAGTAATTAGACAGCTTGTTACTGTCACAAACCATTTCCAAGTTGATGACTGACTAAACTTGAATCAGATATGCCAAACTCACACAGACAGTTACTCAGAATTGTCTTGCGATATAAACACTGCAGTTGCCTGATGTTGAAATCGAAACAGATTTTTATTATTTTTTTAATTTTACCATTGTTCTTCCTTTATCCATACCATCTTGTCATACATAATATCCTCTGCTTCTTTTTCTGTGGTGTTGAATGTTACTTAAACAAAACAGGGTTTGACAGAAGGAGGTTGTCTTCCTGACCCTGAACCAGTTATTATGGAGCTTTATTCCCTAAACTCCTGATCTGGGTCTGGGGTGAGCTTGTGCTGCCAGCTCCCTCTCTTATCTCTCTAACTGGTCCCCAGACCCTGTTACCCACTGCCTAATGGAGCCTGTCTCTGCACTGAGGGACAAATTCAATCAGCCTCTCACTAAACATCTTCAAATAACATTGCTTTAGCTCAGTGGGGAAGAGAACACTGTTGCTATTGAAATCAAGTGAACTGTCTCAGTAGCCATGCTGCTAGTACTTGGCTAACACCAGAAATGGAAAGAAAAAAAGGAAAAGAAGATTCCACTGGTTTGGAATTTTGAGTACGTGCGGATGATTTTTTTCCCACATGGGAAAATGGTATATATTTTTAGAAACATACAATTCCATGCTGAGCTCCTTAAAAAAATCCAATAATAACATATTTGCATAAATTCATATTCAATCCTTTCTCCTCTTCTGTGTTTTATAATAAAATGTGATGCCAAAATTATTACATAAACCGTCATGTTTTTGGTTTATATAAAAATTGGAAAAAAAATAAGTTATGTGGTTCTTGGAGCTAAAACCACAGTAATTATAAACACACAAAAACAATCTGGAAAAGCTGTTGTACTGACCATGTTCATCCATCCAAGCTAGAGGTTAGATACTAAGATATTCCCGAGCAGTGTTGGGCATACCAGGTGTAATTTTCCACGTTTTCAAGCTCTATGACGTCTACTGCTGGTATTTGGGTGAAAGTGGGGACATCAGTCAGGTATTATAATTATAACAGTTGTAACACTTACTGTTATTTAGGTTTAAACACAGACAAAAATCAAATTAATTGTAATCTGATCATTTCTATATATTTGTCATTTAAATGCATAGATTTATTGACATTAAATGTATCAGTAAGGAACTGATAACTCTTTAGCTTAATCAAAAGCTATATTTCCAAAATGTAGACAGAATTAGAATGTTCCTGTGGTGCATTTCTTAGCACCCGTCAAAACCTTTTTTGAACATGGCATTCAACATAATCCTTGTAAAAAATAAATAAATAAAAAGAAGAAAAAAAAACAGTAATCTCCAACCTTGTCCAAATTGCTATCAGCGCTNGTCCAAATTGCTATCAGCACTGACTCGATAATCATTTCACCATCAAATCACCATTGCATCATACATTCTCCCATGTTGGGGGTTGGAGATTAAAGAGACAACTAATTGACAGGCATGGCTGCCCAGGAAACACCAACAAGACAGATCAAACTGATGGGAAATGTTTACAAGCCTTACATCAGCACAGATAACAGCGCAGGAAAGGATTTTCTTGAAAGCTCCCATAAATAACAAGCCAACCAAAATGTATACTATTGGGTGTGTGTGTGTTGAAAAAATCCAAACAAATTACAATATGTTCCTAGTGTTAAGACAGCTGTAAAAAGCAGAACTGTCTCATTATCAGTTAATCCCAAAGTCTATTCAGAGCAATTATGATATAAATTATGATAAAAATGCAGATAACAATCTTTTAGTGTCCAAGTTTATTAACATTTTTGGTGCATTTGTGTGCATATGAGTATTACATCTAAAGCTATCTATAACACGTCCAAACAATTGCAAAACAAGAATTCAATATAAAGCATGGCAATTCCATGAGGATAGGAACATTTCCTGTCTGAGGGAGAGATGCTTTTATAGAAAGCCGTTAAGGAAGAGAGGAGTCCTTAAGTGGTTTTTTTCTTCTTTTTTTTGACAATTTAACTGGTTCTCCTGACACATAAATGACTATGCTGACAACTTAACTGCACTGCCAATCAATATTTCCTATTACTCTCATTGTCAGAGAGAAAATAAAAATATAATGTTGAGGTCAACCCAGGAGTGACAAGGCATTAAGGCTGTATCTGTTCAGCTTATTAATGCAAATAGCCCATCAAAAATAAAAAGAGAAGATGCCAATCCAAGCTTTTCAAGAATCATACTAAAATATGACAATAAATACTCAGAGCCTATGAGACATAGACGAAGATTTTAGAAGGCCGAAACTGAAAATATTGGGGTTTTTTTTGTTGTAATGCTGAAACACAAATTCCTACTCCATCTAACAGGAATGAAAGGATGATTAAAAACTAGTTTCTTCATGCTCAGAGTGTTAAACCGCTTTGCAAAAGGAGAATTATGTTATTATACAAACAACAATGCCATCTAAATAAAGCTGGCTAACTCCACCCACAGCATAACAGCCCAGCAGGTTCTACATCGACGTGAAGAGGAGAAGACAATTAACCAGGGGTTTAACCTGTCAATCATGTCCTGTCAACCTATCACATTTTCACTCTCAGGTCCACCTCCTACTTAACTCCTTCTGTGATACGCTGCTGGCAGTTTGGATAGCTTGACTGACGGCAGTCTTGATCCTGGAGCTGGGAGGCACCTATGTGGACATCTTGGACACGAGAGAGGGAGATTGGGGTGGACATGTGAGGGTGCAGTGAAAAGGACTAAACGATAGAGAGAGAGAGCAATAAATTTACTACTCTGTTTTAATTAGATGTGCAAAGGAGACTAGAGACTTTGCCACTGCAATGATGAGGGAGAAGAGAGGCCTTTGAGAAAAGTGACAGATTCACTAGTTTTCTTTTCTTTTCGAGCACAGACTTTCATTGGTGCACTAGTTCACCAGTAATCAGTCAAACACTGAATTTATTGGCATACAAGACAGGGAAACAAAACAATACGAAAATATGCATGTTCAAGTGAACCGCATCTACCGCTTCCTCTCAAAATAAATTTGTTTTCAAAATGAAATTCTTCCACCGCATTAAGCTGGATCAGACTTATACATTTCAAAGCAGAACAGTACATTTCATTGTTTTACAGTTGTCAAGCTTTATTCTAGTTTCACAATAGAGTGTGCATGTTACAGCAGGTGAATACGGTCAGGAAAATGGGCTGGACCCGTTGGCTGTGTATCCCATTACTTTGCTACTTTGCTCTCTGCTTCTAACCCTTTGGATTCCATACCGTTCTGTTAACCATCAGCAATTATCTCCCTGTCAGAGCTAAAGGTAACAAATTTCCCCCCATCCAGCCAGCCGCTATCATCCTCTGGACACCAGCATCAACTGACAGCAGCTAAATCACACGAGCCAGCCAAGACTCCTGACAGACAAATGCACTACCTTGGAAAACCTAGGCCCATCACTCTAAGTGGGGAGGAGAAGGTGAAAGGAGGGGTGGATGGAAGAGCGAGCTTCTCCGCTGACCTTATACCACCCCCTCCACCCCACCCCACACTGCTATAAGAGATGGACTACCCTGTATTCTGTAAGCGCAGGGCCCCGTTCCCAAATAAGAGAATTATTAATGGAGCTTTCCCTGGTTCTGGTTTATCTTGTACGTACCATCACACCAAGTCCAGGTTTCCCTCTTTTACAGATGGTTTCGGAGAGCTAGGGCTATGAGTTATCCACACAGCAGCCACAAAGAAACACTAAAGCTCCAAGAAAAACAACTCCATAATTCTGCAACAGGGAAACTTTTTAACATGAGTTTTCTTAAAGGAGGCAAATCAAATATGGATGTAATGTGCCTTGGGTAAACATATTAGCTCATATTAACATAAGCATGTTAATCATCGAAAGCTAAACAGATCCTTTTTTAAACATGAACAATTAAGACAGTCCATTATGCAAACTTAATATTGTAATATGACATTTTGCTTAATTCATGTATCTTATGCATCTGGTGTATGAATGATGATCTTTCATTTGAAAATTTTTAAGGTAAAATTGACGATTAGTCTGATAAGTCAAGCAGCACTGGCAAAAAAACAGCGAAGAAACAGCTTTCAACGTGCTTACTCCCAGCTCATGACATATCAATAACTGATTAGCAGCCATTTGGATTGAATTTAAACATTCAACAAACTTCCATGTTATCATATTTTAACCTGAAAGGTTGAATGAATGAATGAATGAATGAATGAATGAA
>JAPMNP010708364.1:0-12557 GCA_029874935.1 Atherina boyeri
CCCTTACTCCCCCCCCTTTTTTCCCTTTCTTTTGCCATCATTTGTAAGCTTATGATGCTGAAAGTGATTAATTTACAGGTTTGCTTTATAGTTTTTAAAGATGCACAGTAGCATAAAGTAATATTTGTTCTTAAAAATCACATGGTGTTGTAAAATAAATAATGTAGTTGAACAAAAAAGGTTCAAGAACACAAACAATTGAGTAGGAAAATACTCCTGTATCATATGTGCAAGTCATGCATCATTCAGTGTACCAAGGTGCGGTGGAGTAGTAGCTTATAAATAGGCCTCTGAGGGCCTGTCCCAGTCCAAATGGGCGTCCCAGTTCTGTCTGTGTGGGACACCTTGCAGAGTGCTATGCTATTTCTTACTTTCTGCTTCACATTGTTTAGTTTTTTTTATCTTTGTACTCCTGTATAACTTCCTCAGCTAGAACTGAATTAGTGTTGCAAGTCTGTTCAGAACATTTGTTTTTATTAAGTATTTATTTCATTTCTTTTTACAGGTTGCCAGCAAACCAAAATACTTTTTGTCAACTGTAGTTCTTGGATAAGTTTTAAGGAGTCCCCTTCAAAACAGAAAATAGGATAATGACAAATGTATTCAGAACATTAGAAAATTATCTAATGTGAGATATAAAAAGACTAATATAGAATTGATATTGGAGGTTATTCATATAGAAGCACTTGTACAAAGTACAAAACCCAAGAGTTTAACAGTAAAAAACATACGTTGATCAGATAAAGAAGAAGGAGAACAAAGACAGAAAAAGTTAAGCGCGGACAGCAATAGAACTTCAGAACCAAGATAAGAATTAGAATATACCGTACGTATAGTAAGATTAAGCATATTGTAAGTATATGTATTTTATTAAAACTTTCAAGAATTATCTGATCCACACTTTCTTCTTCTTTTAGAATGCTGCAATTCACTAATTTACTTACAGTATGTGATTTCTGGATGGACTCTGGATGGAGATCTTGTTACCTTCACATATTGTGCAACAGTGTTGGAGGAGGCTCACAAAGTCACAATCCTGACATCCTGAGCTGCATTTTTCATATTTTACCAATCGGAAAATTGTTATTTTCACAAACTACTTTTAAAGATGATTTACAAGAAGTTGGTTTCAAGTATGATGCACCAGTATGCTGCCTTTCATTTAAATATATATTTCTTGTGCTTAAACTGTACACATTTACACATATTACATAAATTAAGTTTACTCTTTCTGATTTTTGAACAGATAAAAGCACTAAGGCATTAAGAAAGATGACCAACTTTAACTCTGAACTACATTTCATTAAAGGTGTCTTTTAGAACTTCATTGTGGGATGTTGATGGCGACCCAGTTATGTCAGTGCGGTTAATTGGGTCTTTATGTCACCCGGCTGGATCTAGTTAATTAAGCTGTCAGAGCCACTGAAATCCCAAGTTGGCATGCACACACACGCACACACACTTTTCACATCTACTCACATCCAATATACTGTATAAGTGTACATATGCATTGTGACCTTATGTTAACCTGCACAATCTGCCCAGTCTGGACGGTCCGTGTGTGTATTGTACTGTTGTGGTGTTGGTGGCTGTCATCAATTCCCCACAGAAGTAGTGGGCAGCAGGATTGTCCTAATCACCTCCCAAGTGTGGAGAAGATGCAGACAGAAACACCAGAGCATATGGCTAATTAAGACAGTGATGTGAAATAGCACAGATATATTGTATGTGTCTGGAAAGCACATATCACACAATCAATGTAATTTAGTTGCATGGTTTTGGCCGTCAGCTGTTTCAACATTCACAATCTATTTCAAACATAGACAAGAAGCTAATCATTTTTATGTGGACATATTTGGCTTTTTTTAACAAAAAATAAACCACACACATTAGATTATTCTCTTTACATGTTTGCTTATCTGTCTGCGCCAGTTTGCTACACTTTTGTTTGAGACACAGCCTTGTATTCTTATTGCAAATTGTGTTCAATTATCAAGCATATTTCTGTTTCCAGCATAGATGGAGACTGTTTGTCCATTATTCTTCTTTCTTGATGTTCTTGCTTCACACTCAAATGTACGAAGTGAATTTACGTCAACTTGGGAGATATGCAGCTTGCAGTGGTTAGAATACAAAGCAAATGGCATTTTAAGGAAGGTCTTCAGGAAAGCCCAGTTAAAGGAAGAATACCGGTATGTAACTGTAGCAGGTGTATGGGAGATTCGCTGATCTTGATGTTGAGAATGCAATTAGCAAATTGCCATGGTTGGCACCAAAGTTGGGTCTTTTGTATTTGTTAAGATGCTTCTAAAGTATACTGTTTCTATGGCAATAAGTGAAATAAACAGAAAAAGTAATTGCAGAAGAAATACATTTGCACACACTATTGCTCTCAACAAATCTAATTTGGTTCAACTTTCCAAATCAATAACTGCTACTTTTACAGCTGCAAATTAAAGTGCTTAAATAGGTAATGCTCCAAGACTTACACACATCTGATATTTCTTTCTGAGGAACAGGCTTATTTTGTGAACACAAATGTGCAGGAAGCAGATCAATATGTGGCAAAAAGGGAAATGTGTTGAGCCCCCCCTCATTTCTTTATATCTGCCAGGAAAATGTGAAATGTGCTGCAATTTACTGAAATGTGTAAACAAAAAATTTAATTAAAATTAAAACATTAAACATGAAAATGTTCATTGAATATTTAAATCATACATAGAATTTTGTAAAATTTCAACACTCTTGAAAGTCAATAATAGGTACGACTACATTTATTCATCTACACAGTCCGAACTGCCTTAGACAAGACATCTTGGAATTTCTCTTCTCCAGACCTCTTGGCTTCCCTTTGTTTCGTTCTCTGTCAAGATTATCCCACACTGCTTCAATAACGTTTAAGTCCAGGCTCTGGGGAGGATTCATCACTCCGTAACACCTGTAGCCACTGGTTTCCAGTCCAGTTCTTGTTATTTAGCATACCTCAGCCTTTATCCCCCTTTTTCCCTTTCTTAAGAATGCTGTCTTGATAGTCCCCCTAATTTGGAAACGCTTTCTGATGAGGTTTCAGGGAATCATGGATGGATCAACTCAAGGGCCAGCAGCATGTATCATGTCCTACCTCAGCTCTTTACATTCAGAGACTGTTTATCAAATGTATTTTTTTATTTTATTTTTAGGAACGCCACCTCTTCTTTTCCCCTCCACTTCTTAAACTAAATCTAATTTATTTAGAACACACCACACACCATGCCAAGATAGGCTGAGTTTCTGGCAGATAATTATTTGGAAATCACTTTCAAGATACTATTCTATATTCTGTGTTGTTATTTTTTGTCATTTTTCATAGATCTAAAAAATAAGGATGAATCTTGTGCCTTTGAGACAGGCTGCTGACACAAAACTGACTTAAAATAAATCTTAAAACAAGTTATTCAAGTCATTTGTTGTGTATTGATACAACGCTGGTTCATCCCTTAAGTTCAATGCATGTCTGTGCTTGAACATTGTTGCTCCATGCATTTACACACATTGAATGAGTGCATGCGTTTAAATGCTGACTTTGCTTTAAATGCTATATTCATTCTGATGAGGATTTAAATTTTGGTGTTGCATTTCTCTGAGTGTTACAATCTTGTAATTGTGTGAAACAACAAAGTCTTTTTGTTCATCGTATCACAGTGTACTAATTGTTTTGTTCAATATCAGCACACACACGCACACACACACACACGCACACACATGCACGTAAACTTCACAATATCCAAGCGCGCTGTTGGATTAAATTTCTATTAGCTTTACTCGATTGAGTTTGAGGATTGTTGATTAGCCAGTAATGGCCTTTGTAACTGTGTTAATGAATAGCTTGATTACTATTCTACTTAGCTACACATCAGGACGCGGGTGGTGTGTGTGGCATCTGTTGGTATTATCCTCGGATAAACACACACAGACAGTTATGGCCAATTGTCTGGGTTTGTGTCAAGAAAGCTGATGGCAGCAGGAAAGAAAGATAGATGATCTTCTCTGCCAACACACATCTCTCATTCTGTCTTTCTCTGCTATCCTTCACTCCATCCGGTTATGTGCTTCCCAGTGTCTTTCCTCCGACCAGCTCTTGGTTTCTCTCTCCGATTAAATTTGTTTATGCCTCCCTTCTGCCTTGTTTGTGACTTCCTCTCCTTTTTATTATATTTATCTGTTGCTCTTTCTTTCTTGTTTATTTATCACTCATGGTATACTTTCTTCTGATTGTACAGACTGGGTTGGGATGATGCATTATGTTCTTGTGTGAGCCTGGTTTGGGGGTGGGGGGAGCTTTGCTAATATGTCTGTGTGAGCATACGGGGAAGTGTGAGTGTTTGATAATGGAAACAAGCAACTCAATTACGGTGATGGCTCTATATGCAAGTCAGAGCCAATAATAATGAGTGTGGAACATCTGGCTGTGATGTGTTCATATGTGTGTGCATGGCTGTGTGCTGGCAGGGGGTTGAGTGAGATAGGACACTGAGGCAGCTCAACTTATGTATTCCTCTCTGAAGCTTAACATGGCCATTTAGATATACCTATAATATGGATAGAATTGTGTTCTGGGCAACAATTTTTCATCTAGCTTGCAAGAAGTGTCATAGTCAACTAAGTATTATGCTGAACTGTGCATGAAAAGACTGTTGGTTCGTTAACTGCTGATCAGGAGATGTTTTTAAAAAATAATATGAAAAAAAATGTCATGCAAGTTCTTAATAAAAAAGCAGGCATGCACACATCTTTTAGACATACATAAGTCTAACTTGACATGTCACATGGTTTTGCTACACAAAACCAATTTTGATGTCACACTGTTTTAAAAAAGAACCCTTTATAATGTTTGAATAAATGAAAATTAATATATTTGGCACTTGACTGAAAGAACTATCTGAATTCCGGCTCTTCATCAATTCCAGCTCAAAGAATAGACTTACAGACTTACTTATTGGACTTAATTCTTTACTGGATTGAATGAATGTTGATACAAACACAAAAGGCATATTTTATTTGCATATACACCAAATTGTTTGATTTTACAGCTATTTAAAAAATTATGTAAGCTAATGTTATTAATTTCAGTTCAATTCAGCCTTATATGTGTAACAGTAATTCACAACAACGTATTCTCAGGGCACTTCACTGACTAAATCAATCCAAGCCAATGTGTTGTGATCCACTCAGTGTTCATAAAAGGAAATTCATAAAGATAATACCCTTGCTAGGGAGATGATATACTTTATTTGGTGATGTTTAGACCCTCAGTTTGATTTGCTTAGATTTTTGCAAAACTGTAGTCAAATCAAATACAGTTTAAATTAATCTTAATATGACAATAATCCTTTCACATATCCTGTTTCTCAAAAGTACCCTGGCGTGGCATGTTTGATTCTAATTCTGGTCATTTATCCTGCAATTTCAGCAAGAACAAAATCATGATACATCATTAAAAAGTATAGATATCTGTACGCAAAATAAAAGTTTGCACACACGAATGTATGTGTAAGCTTTAGGTTGGGTGCATCTTTGGACATGCATACAACAGAAAAAGTTTGTAACTCCAATGAGTGTTGAGGTACGGCAGTCGGCTCTGGCAGCTATAGAGGTGCCCATTTTGGACTTTAACCTGCTATGCCTCTTAATGCTAGGCTTATTTTCCATTTATTAAGAAATTCCTTTCCTGTTAAAAGACCAAGTTTAAAAAATTGTTGTGACCGGACAAAACTGATTCGACTATTTACTTTTTTCGGAAAACATATTCCACATAACTAGTTAGCTCTTCATCAAATCAGAATACTTATTTTTGTGTTGAAAAAATGTTAACGGAAAACATTTTGGTAAGTCCTGTTTTATTTAAGTTGATTTCCAGATTGATTTAAACAAATATGTGCTAAAATGAAAAATATATGTGAAGAAAAAGTCTCGCTGGCATCTTTGGAGTTAGAAACATAGTTCTCTTCTTTTTACAAACCTTTGATTAGCTCTCACTTGTAATGTCTATATGATTACCTTTTCTGATGTCCAACACACTACTGTATGTCTCAGTTACAGTACGTGTGGGGGGTTTAGGATTATTAAAACATGGAAACCCCCACACGTACATAGATTAATTTCTACAAGAGCTCTTTAACCCACTCATCTCCAGTCTTACAGTGATCCAGATGATACAACTAATCAAGAGGATAATCCTCCATGATGAGCATGCATATTAACACCTTAATAACCCACACACACAGCTACACATGCATACAAATTGTGAAGAGTTTGATTTATGATTGCTGAATCCGATGCTATTGTAATTGGTCCATTTTTTGTTTTGTCACACCCTCACTGTGCAGCTGCTGCTCCTTTGAAATATAAATGTTGGGATTCAGCATCACAATCCTGCCTGTATCTCAGAGCTGTTATCAACTCCCATGTGAGACTCTGTAGTGGTTCTACAAAGCATGTCATATTTTAGCATTTGTCATAGATATTCTTTCCCCCGTTATCTTACTTTTTGCACTGTGGTCTGCCATTTGTTTTGCTTTTGCAAGATGTATCCCACGTTTCTCTTGGTGACACTGCAAGACTATGATGTTCCTGCCCTGAATAGAGGATATGCCACAAAGCTTTGCTCTTCAAAACATTGTCTGTTGCTCTCCACTGCAACAAAAGAGAATATGCTTATATCTATATATCTTGGCCCACTTCTATCTTGTGACCAAGCTTTTGCTCCTCTGCCGAACAGAAAGGCATATCGCAATAGATGTGGAATACATAACCCCCCCCCTTTGATTTTTCTTGAAGTAAGAAAACACATGGGAATGTTTACACATTTGAATTTATCACTCCTCACCAGACAGAATATGTAGAGACATCCATCACTTGAAAGCAAGTGTTGTATTGAGAACTAAGGGATCTCTTTTTGTCTAACATCCAGGCGCAAAAGGTTTGAAATATACCTGTAGCCAAATTGTTGTTAGTCACTGGGTCAAGCAGTGAGAAAACATGGAGAAAGGGAGTGGGTAAGTGATTGAAAAAAGCCTTTATCCTTTTGGAAAAGAAGCCATCTGGTTTATTTTATATCAGTAAAAAAAGAATAATGGACTCTTGTTGAACCTTTTTCTTCATATTCAGTTACAGTTGAAACAAAGGTTATGGCTGCACCTTGTATTTGTGCATGTGGAAGTTTCTCAAAGGCTATCTGTGAATTTTTATATATATATACACACATATGTGTGTGTGTGTGTGTGTGTATGAGAGGGATCATGCACTGCAAGCACTGGAAGTATCTCCTTGCTGGCATGTACAATGGCTTTTTTTCCCCAGTTCTACACCATAACAGTGAAACAGTAGTGGTTTTTTTCTTTTTGTTTCTATCCTTTTTTGTTTCCTTTATATGTTTTTTTTGTCTGTGTGAGCATGTGTGTATGAGTTTAAATGGTTGTTTTTGTCATGTGGTGTTTGGGCAAAACGAGGGAGACAGGTGATTTGAGGGTGAGAGTTAAAATAACAAATACCCACTTTCCCTTGGGGTTGGCTTGATCCAATCAGCCACCCTCTGCCAATCACACGCACACACACATGCACACACACTCTTTACACCAGCTGTGGCTAATGATGCGGTGGCAATGGTAGTATTGCCACCACATGTGGTCTCTTTGTCTGAAGCCACCGGAGCGCTTATTGGTCTCATAGGCCTCAGCCGTCAGAAGTCATCAAAGACTGCAGCTATTTTCAGTGCATCATCACTCAAAAGCCCATAACCAGCATTAACCCATTAACATCTGAAGCAGAGTATGAGTGTGTCTGTGTTCATGTATTAGTGGGTCACATGGCTGATTTCACCGTTAGGTTGTATTATCATTGCTTGATTCCCATGACCAAACCCCAATATCTATATGTAGTTAGTTATTAGTGTTTGGATAAAAGAAACTAAGAAAATATACTAAATGTTTGATAATGTAGAATCAAATTATTCATATTGAGTGATACAACTATTGATTACTTGCTGGATATTTGGAGGAACAACAGGATGAATTATTGGACCTGCCTAGCAGATCCCAGCATGTCTATCAGTATGCATCTACATCCAGATGTACCACAACATTTCTCTCTATTGATATTATTATTTTTGCTTGCACACTGTGCTCGATCCTGCTGTTTGTTCAGCCTCAACAATCCCCATCATCAGAAATATTTAATGTTACAAGCTTTAAAGTATCTTGCATATGTGAGCAACTAAGATACAAGGACTTAGATCAGAAAACCCAGTTTTTCCCCTGTTACATTTTCATGTTATGTTTTGTCATCGGATGTTGCATAACATTGCATTCATATTCCAGTGTTTAACTACTTTGTGTTTGTCCAATATACCAATAGACCATTGTGTGAGGAGAGAAGCACAGCTATTTGTTTAGACCATGCCATGAACTACTATATTTCCTGATTTCTCAAAAAACTTTTCATCCTTTGAAGCTTCCTCTCCCACATGCACACATGTATGCACGTGTTCACGTGCAAACACATGATAGCATCTCCATCACATCTGAGGAGTACTTGATGCGCGACACAAACCTTAGCATAACTTTAGCCAGCCTTATTCTCTTTTCATCCAAGTCTATATTTGAAAACGATTTATACTATGAGGACTTTTTTGTTCTCCTAAGAGAGTCGAGTCATCACAACTTGAATTTGTCCTTAAACTTCTCCATGACTAATACAGGTAAAAGCACCCTCTCCCAGCTTCAATTCATGCTTAGAATTGTATCAATCACACTCAACCTCCATCTCATCCACTGAGATTTTCAGTTTTCTTCAAGGGTTTGCTCATACAGTAGTCATAGTAGAATGTAACTATTACAGTAGGGTTTTGAAGATTAGATCGATATTTCTAGTATTAAAATTAATAAGACACTTTGATAATAATTAATAAGAGTCTTTGGAATGCCTTTCCTGCCACCTAAGGGCACCACAAACTGTTGATGTTTTTAAAAGACTTTTGAAAACCCATCTTTTCAGAATGGCATACATCTAGCCTAACATCTTCATCTTACCTTTATATCCTTTTTCTTTTTATTTATTTATTTTATTTTTTCTGTAGCACTTTGAGATGACAAAATGTAAAGTGTGTTATAAATAAAATTTATTATTATTATTATTATTATTACTTGATTAAGTTTAGGTGCACTTCAGTTTCTGATTTTAGATATGCAGAAGAAATATAACCTTAATACAGGTAGAGTATACACTATATTCATGTTCTGTTGTTCACATGTAATTTATAACGTGACACATCACAATCTTATTAGAAACTACTAATTCAAGGTAGAACTATTTAAATGTGTTGGATTTTAGTTTTTTATTTCAACAAAGACTGTTTTTATTGTTCCATTTTATCCCAAGTTATAATATGCATTGCATTTTCTTTTCATTGTACAAGAGTATCCACCTCATTTTATACCTGCATGAGAGGGAAACACTTGGTGCGAAACCATTAGCACTTTATATGAATGTTTCTATTTGTTTGCCTTTTGTTTTTCTCTCTATAAAGGCTTAACTTGATAGAAATGGAAAGGTCACACAGCATCTCACTTCAGATTGAGAATTCAAACCTACAGTGAGCTCCAAAGTCAGAGCACTACCAGTGTGCTAAAGATCAGAGGGAGAAGCAGGTGGAATAGCTGAAAGAAAAGAATGACTGCCAACCCCAAGCAGGCCATAAATTGAAGAATAACACTGAATTTCCTCCTTTCTGCATCTGAGATTTCCATTTCCTAATGTGAAGGGAGGAGGAAATTAAACAACATGAATTAAACAACACAGCTTGGACATTTATGTGCCTGCCATAAAGCCCGGACGGGCTGAATTTATGAGGGTTTGGACCAGTAAATACAGCACTCAGGAAATGTGATTAGGCTCATAAATAGAATAGTTTACCGCTGTCCTACCCTTCACCCAAAGCCCCTTGCAAAAGCATATGTTCAGAACATTTTCCTTTTCTGTACAACTGCAGGGTTCCATACTGCAAAAGGTTCACTGTATGTATGATGTCTGTGAACTGCTGCATAAACACCTGCATAGTTTCTTCAGGTTCTACCACGCATCTTATCTTCACCTATTATTTATGATCATCATCAAGCGTTATATGACTTTATGAATGGCTACAGTAGGCTATATACACTGAGTTACTTATCAAATATAAGTATGTGTACTCACTTGAGACTTTTTTTCTATTACTTGAAATACTGAAGGTGGCAAATTCTCAAAATTTGCTCAGTATATAGCCATTAAACATCACAACAACACCCAGTGACAAATCTAATTGTAATCTGGAAAGGTTAAAAACATAAATGTATCACAAAAGAAAACTTTGGTTTTTGTATTATTACATTATCATAGATATAAAATGTACCTCTTCAAAAACCATTTTTTTTATGTTTTTCCCAGTCTCATTTTATCAGCCATGTCTCTCGGGGGGGATCAGATTCAAGAACAATATTATGACTTGATCTCATAATTCTCCCTCATCTGGCAGTATTTAATGCGGTCACAAAAAGCAATGTAATGAATAATTTTTCATCTGTTTTAGCTTTTGTTATGCTTCATGGCAGCAACAAACCTGCCCGCCATAAAATCAGTTGATGCATCAGCTCAATGGTTCCTGCTCTTTTGTCTCAGTGTAGAGAAACCTTTTTGCTGACCTCATTTTCTTCCTCTCTCTGTGTCCCAGGTGGAGTGGTTGAAGAATGAGGAAATAATAGACCCAGCAGAGGACAGAAACTTCTACATAACTATTGACCACAATCTGATCATCAAACAGGCACGTCTGTCTGACACAGCCAACTACACGTGTGTGGCTAAAAACATAGTGGCCAAAAGACGAAGCACCACAGCGACTGTCATTGTCTACGGTGAGTTTGAGTGCCCATGCATGCATGGATGTTTTCACTATATGCTGTCGTTGTTTCTAATTTGCGTTATCGCTCTCTGTGAATGTTTCTGTCACAATGTTGAGGAATTTATTAAAGCATGCCATCTTTTTTTTTATATCTACCTGCAGCTCACATCTGGCAAACAGCCTCCATCTATCATGTTAAATTAGTTCTGCTGCCATACCAACACTTTTTTCTCCCCTACAAATGGTCTTGTATTCTCACATCACCCTTGACCTCACCCAATTAAACCCAGCCACCCACCCACAATCACACCCTCAGCTTTAAATTAGTACACTCAGGCTTTCCAAATGTTTGCGCTCTCAGCCAAGAGTCCTAGCTCTGAGTGAACTTTGCGGCTTATGGCGCCGTAACAGCTGTGAAAACAACAACAACCAAAACAACTTTAAATGTCTCAGTTCAGTTCAGTTGTTGTTTTTGTTTTTGTTTTTTGTTTTTTTGGGGGTGGTTCCAGGCAAAGCTCTTTGGTTAATGTTTACAGTGAAGTAAAAAGCTTTCTTTCTTACTTTTTTTCTTTTTTCAATTTTACCAAATGTTGTTCTGACGCAAGACTTGAGGAAACATTTTGAGGGAAAATATAGTCATATACCACACTCACAAACAGATATAAACACACAGTGTTTCTTTCAAATGTAACACTGACTCTATTCACTTGGAGGAGTGTTTCAATCAAAATAGCAGGGCATGTGTGCCTGTTCAATATAGGCAGCAAGAGATGCAGTGGTGTGACACTGATGTATCCTTACAGAAATAGATTGTTCAATCTGTGGTTCAATCTTCTCGGCTCCACAAGGGCCTGGCTGACACTGTTGACAAGGTGAAATTGTAGTGGAAAAAAACACAGGAACATGAGGGGGAAAAAATGAAACAGCTATGGACAGAAGGGAAACAGGTGAGCAGAGGCAGAGAGGAAGAAATGATTAGGAAATCCTAATGAAGTATTTGAAAAAAATCTGAGCCTTAATTAACTGATTACTTCATTCCTGGTGATTCATTTCTAATTAGGCTTTGAGAAAGGAGTGGGCACTTTCCACAGAGCTGACAGAACTGCCAAGATGTTGTTTCAACCCACTACACTTCTCTAGATGCTAAATTATTTCACTTGGAGCCCTGGTGGTTCATTTTAATGTTAAAACCTGAATTCTCTCATCCTGGCTCTGTCAGTTGTCCGTACTTCGGTCTGCACTCTCCTCTAACTTTTTTTTTGGATGCAGGAACTCTTTGTAAATGTGGAAACATGATGTATTTAGTGTGCAAAAAAGTCCATCTTTGATTATAAAACTTGTAACAACTTAAGTAGTAGACTTTACCCAAATATCAGAATACAGTATGTGGGTAAAGTCTTTCAGTAGTCATTCAGGACATAGGTGGAAAGGTATGTGTCCCAGTGTGCCTTTTGCTGTTTGTCCAGCATTAAAGGGATAGTTTACCTATTTAAGACATGAAGTTGTATGCAATCATTACCAGCAGTATGGTGCAAACACATTGGCCCACTCTGTGGTCACCTCCCTGGTCAAAGTTCTGGCCGCTTGAAGTTAAAAAAAATAGTCCCGGCTAGTTTCTGGGGCCACAAAACTGTGCGTTTTTACGTGA
>JAPMNP010708376.1:0-15245 GCA_029874935.1 Atherina boyeri
CCCCCATTATATCAAGTCTATTTCTAAAAAAAATCCCCGTACAATCAACAAAATGATGAAAAGGATGTGCCCCGGGCAATAACAGACGGCATCTTGTGTTTCAGACAGGTCTCCCTGTCCAGCATTCATCTTATCCAAATACAACAGAGCTGAAGGAGGAAGTGTGTTTCAGGAGACTGCAAGGTATCGCCTCCCTGCACTAATCATTGCTCAACATGTCAAGCTTTTGACAGAGAAATCCTCTCAGAGGAGAGGCTGCTTTTCATGTCAGATCTGCCAGAAGTAACTTTCACTCCCCCACTAGTGATGTGTCGTTCTTTAACGATTCGTTCAATATGAACTTTTATATGACTTGGGAGTATCAGTGTCAGTGAGCGATTTTTTAATTTTCATGCAGTACGTTCTCTCACCGCATGGCAGGCAGCAGCATAAGCTCAGTCAGCAGCAGGACAGGAAACAGAAATGATTCGTTCACCACTCACTCAGCAGCATCCGTCTTCAGGTCGTCATTTGTCACATGACAGCCAGGCCGCAGCTCAGCCTCAACAGGTCTTTTTCGTTCTCGTTCATCGTTCATCATTCACAGCTCAGGCTGTGTGGTGAGCAGTCGGTCTCCCGTTCACTTGTCATGTGAGAGCTACCTGATCACTGTTGCGCTGTTAAAAAATAATGGCAGGGAGGACACAGGACAAAACCTGTTTCACGTTTTTACAATAAACTATCAAGTTATAATGTGATAAAAAAGGTTTTTTTTATATGGTCTACTCTTCCGTATGTATAATTGGCATAAACACGTGAAAAATCTTCAGTTATTCAAATGCAACACTTGTTTGTGCCAAAGTGAAATAAAAAGATATTAAACATCTGGCCTTAAATATTGAATGTGGTCTTAAAATAATCTTGAAAGTCTTTATTTTCATAAACCTGCTGATACCTCCTTGTATTTCTATTTTGGAATGACAATACATATTTTTCCCTTTAATATCCTGATATATTGGTATACCCTGTGTCCACATGCAATAAGAGTTGAAAGCTTAATAGTCCTGCTCTGCATGTATCCTTCAACAATCAGTGGTCTGCAGGAACACTCACCAATCAATCAGTTCCAATAACTGCCAACTTTAATCCTTGTCGTATCACTCTAGCCCCTGTGCCATGTGACTGTAGCGCCTACAGAGTACGAGTCCAGGTTGTATTCTGGCACATGTTGTTAAAGCCTGAGTCAAAACCCAACAGTGAACGATGACAGCGTTGGCATTGGCAGTTTGAAAAGAGCACTACACACACACACACACACACACAAACACACACACCAAACATCAGGAGGCAACTGTGACAGAGTGGTGACCTGCTGTAAATCCCCTGTTGCCCGATGCATGCTGGGACTGACCCCGGCTTTCTGTGACCTAAAGCTGGATAAGCGGATTTAGTAAAAAGGATGGACCATAAATGCTTCACTCACTCTGACATATAGAGTACACATATAGCTTGCACATATTCCAACTACTCTATCAAAAAATAAAGACGGCCTTGGGCATTTCTTGGCTGCAAATGAAGCTGGACTGAGTGGTGCTCTGCCGGACATAAACATTTTTTTTTAAAAGACTACCCAGGATTTGTATGTCTCATGCTTTGCACAAGTACATCTTGTAATCTTTCCCTACAAACAAAAGCAGACTTCTAAGTCCAGAAATTAGATTCTTATAATCTTGTCTCATATTGCTTTTCTTTGGTCTTCAATCCTCCATCTCCCTCTAATATATGTGTTGTTTAAAGTAAGATCTCTCAAAAAATGTGTTCATAAGCATTTGGATCATGCAGGACCCTTACATTGTGCAGAGGTTGACCAAAGTACATGTATAACACATAATCATTAAACCTACCCTGGGAATGCATCCTAATAGTTCATACTAATAGTCTCTTTGCATTGTCAGTCATGTTATACATTAAATATAATGGGAAGCCAAGAGGATACATTTGTCCCTTTCAAAAGAAAGGTTTGTCTTTGATGGAGGTTATTTCCGCAAATGGATATTATGTACTCCATTACACCTTAAATTACTCCATGGTGCAGACATTATTGCACATTGAGAGGTGGAACCAGTGTATGGAAAAGTCTGAGGTACAAGGTGACTCCAAGCAAGATTTATTTTGTCGGTAACTTCCAGTTTGACTGTGATTGTTTCGTTTTTATTATGTTAAAGGGACACACCACCATTTGGGCAAGTGTACTTATTTTTCAACTCCCCTCAAGTTAAACAATTGAGTTTTACCTTCTCCCTGTTCATCCAGCTGTTCTCTCAGTCTGGCGACCCCATTTGTAGCTTTAGCTTAGCATGAATCATTGAAATCGGATTAGACCATTAACTTCTAACTAGCTAGCATGACACTAAAGAGTTAATTTAAAACTCTGGTAACCCTGGTAAAACAAAAACCAAAAAAGTTTTTGTAGAAAAAAAAATGTACTAAAACATTTACAAAAAAATGTAATGTACCAAAACATTTTCTTCTCAAGGTCAAAAATGTAATGACAGACGGAAAATTAATCGGGTCTGGACTGATCAAACACAGAACTACACTCTCATTCCAGCATAATAATCAAGAAACGTTACGAATCTTCCACGGCACAGCAGCGCATTGATATCATGCTGCGGAAAATAGTCCGTGAAAGATATACCAGAATTCTATGAAACGTGGTAGTAAAGTACACCTTGGACTTACTATCACAACCATTTACAACGCACAGAACCATGGCTAATCACACAGCTAAATCTGCCAGCTCCAATTCAACACTTGTTGCTGGGACTATTTCACCTGCTGTGTGATATCAATGCGCTGTTGTGCCGTGGAACATTCGTAACGTCCCTTGATTTCCGTCAATGTCATTGCATTTTTTACCTAGAGAAAAGACGACTTTGAAATGGAAAAACTACCAGAGTTTTTAATCAACCCTTTAGCATGATGCTAGCTAGGTGCTAATGGTCTAATCTGATTCAATGATTCATGCTAAGCTAAAGCCATAAATGGGGTCGCCAGACTCAGAAAGGTAAAACTCAATTCTTTAACTTGAGGGGAGGTGGAAAATGAGCATATTTGCCCAAATAGTGGTGTGTCCCTTTAAGGAAACTAAAACAACTTGGACTGGTTTTGTCATAGGACTCTGGACAGTTGAAAATAAGTGTACCTTCTCCTGCTGACTGTTGATAATCAAGATATCAGCATCTTATTCTGTCTAAAGAATGTTCTGAAAAGTCTCCAGCTGATCCAAAATGCTGCAGCAACGGTTCGATGAAGATTAGCAGCAGTGATCATATTTCTCCAATTTATCATCTGTTCATTGGCATCCTTTTAAATCCAGGCTAGAATTTAAAATTATTATCTTCAAATATAAAGCTCTTAGTGACCAAGCTCCATTATATCTCAGAGTTCCAGATTTTCTCAACAGAGCACTTCTCTCGGACTACAGGTTTACTTGTGGTTCCTGGAGATTCAAAAAGAAGAATGTAAGGCAGAACCTTTAGCTATCAGGCCCCTCTCGGTGGAAACAGCTCCCAGTTTGGGTTTAGGGAGCAGAGACCTTCTCTAACTTTATTAGGCTTTAAACTTCCCTTTGAATAAAACCTATAATTAGGGTTGGCTTGGTGACCCTTAGCCTTTGCTTTTGTTATGCTGCTATAGGTTTACACTGCTGAGGGACGTCCTATGATGCACGGAGCACCCCCCTGCACTTTTCTGTCTTTGCCAGAAACAACTTTTCTTTATAATGGGAAATTAGGAACACAGTTGTTTCCATTCATTTGTGTTTCTCTCAACGTTGTGTTGCTTGTTGGCCTGTTTTTCGTCTCCTCTCCAACCCAAACCTGACGAGATGGCCTCCCTTCAGTTCTGGTTGTGATGGAGGTTTTTGCTTCTTTTTAAAAAATGATTTTTTTTTCCTTTTCCACAGTTGTCCCATCCATATTCAGACAGGGGGATTGAATAAAAAGAGAATATTTGAAGCAATCCGGTGGTTTTTATTGTTATTGTGGATCATGTAATGGGTCATTTGGATTATATTTGGATTAAAATAAATTTAATTTTACTGTTTCTGCAAAAGTTCCGTATGTTAACTTTGTTGTGAATTGATGCTACTCAAATAAAGCTGAATTAGATTTAATTGAAAATGCCAATTTCTTCCTCTTGGGCTCTTTTGGGATGTAATGGCACTGCCATAAAAAAAGTATTTTTACTACTACCACTGTTGTGGCCAGATCTGATGCTGAACCAAGTAAATCTTCTCTGCCTGCTTGTGGGGGTGTTTGTTTTATGTCAGAGTGCAATCCAGAAGATAGCTAGCTAATATGGAACCGTATTGAGCAGAAACAGGGGGCTAAATACTTGGAGCAGGAGGCGATCCCTCCCGTTTGATGCATTGACCACCATACAGGTAGAACGAGTCGCTGCCTTCTCATTTGATGCTCAGTTACCGGTGTATTTTTATCTTTGATCCCATCAGTAGCTGGCTTTGTAATGGATATAGCCTTTGATTAATACGCTACTGCATTGTTACTCAATGAACGGATGTAGAACGATATATTGTCATGGCTTACTTACTGATAGCAAAAGCAAAGCTGAACTCTGGATCCATCTGTTATCTTGTTTTATCTGAGCTCTCTGCAGCAGTAAAATTAAATCTGATGTTTATTCCTGTCTCGTCTATTCGCTTGCTTTCTCGTTTTTCTCAGTTCCTCCACTTTTGTCATTTTTGGGATTTTTGTTGAATCTACGGATTTCTTTTTTAAAATGTTCAAACTGTTTATTATTTATGATACAGCTAGAAACCAAAGAAGTTAACTGCAGTACAACTTGAGCATCTATGGCAATTTCAAGCCCAGTTATGTGCATGATTAATACTTGAAAAATGAGTCAGAAGCCAACAATTTTGAGGTTTATATAATTCTCTAGTGTTTGTTGCCTTTATATCAAACACTTCTAGGCAACTCTATGAGGGAAAGTAAAAACTGAAGAGCTGCATTTACAACTAAACATCTTTATGGATTTACTCCCATTTGTATTTTCAGATCTGATAGGACAACTACTGTATCACTTAGTTTTGAAATGTTAGACTTTTATGTTGTATATAAGCTGCGGTGTCTAACAGACTTCCTGGGTCCAATACACTTAATCCATTTTTTTATGGCTAACATTAATACCTGTTTACATGAGCTAACCATTGATGTTTTATATACTGTAGGTATAAAGAGGCATTGTAATGGGATGTGCTTAGTTAACAAACAATGGTTTCATTTAAATTAATCAAATAGTTTGTGACCATTGACTCAATATGAAACTACAACAGTTCCCACAGGTTAAAATGAATATTCAGTTTCAGTTGTGAACTAGTTCAAAGTTAAGTTCATTTAGATTTTCTTTTTTTGGTAAGAAGTGAGAAGGAAAGACTGGAAAATAAGTTACAGTTTTGTCTTGCAATGGTATCAGTTAGACCTTAAAGGAGCCATATGTAAGAATTATGTATCATCTTTATTTTAATTTATCATTAAATGGTGCTGATATGTTACAAGACATTAAAAAATTATGTTCATTTCAAAAACTTCTATCACTGACAACCGTAATTTAGCCAGGATATTCCCGTTTCAAAAACGTACTTGCAGCCCCTAAATGATGTTATCGTTTACATTTTGTGCTGATATTTGATGAAGTCTCCCAATTAGGGGGAGGTGGAGGGTTCTAAAGTGTCCAGAACTTCTGTGTATATTTTTGTTGACTTATTTTAGCCATTTTTAGCTATTTCTTACGTCGGCTACGGCTTCACATGATTGCAGTACCAGTTTCGGACAGAATCTTACAGGCTCCTTTAAATTATACGATACAAAATAGACAAAAATAAACAGAAGGCCATTTTTTGTCAGCTATTTTCAGCTTACCTCTCCCCTGAATATTAAAGCAAGAAAAATAAATGCAGCAAAGTGTAGAATATTTGTAAATATCTTCAACCACTGGACAGATGCTTGAACTTCAGTTCTTTTAAAGTTAGGAGTTTATTTGTTTTTGGACAGGCCAACATAATTTGCACAGAAATGTTAGAGTTCATTTTCAGAATTAGACCCACAATATTGCCATAGAAACCCACAATGTTCCCATAAATAATCATAAGCAGACGAGCGTCTGATGTGCGTCTGAGTGTCTGTATCTTCTCTCCACCAGTGTTGCTGCGGAACATTGCTAGTTTGTTATGCTAGAGAGCACAATGCATCGTGGGTAACGTAGTGTGAAGTAGGTGTAGCGCAGCGAAACTGCAGGCAGAGACTGTTGGGACCTCACATAATGCTTCACTGTTGCTAGTGTGACAGTTCACAGTCCTGTCACTATGCCTCTAATTGATCATGCACCCCCACCCGGGCCCTCCTATCATCCTGCCACACTAAGCTATGGAAAAGAAGTGTGAATCTATGGGATTTTATGCTAATAGAGGACAAGGACAACAGCCATAGAAAGTTTGGTGTGGTACCTACACGATCCCATCAAGAAAAACCATCAGCACAAGACTGAATAAACTAATGATGATGCTGTCGGTGAATGGAACACTCAGTGTTGAAAAGCTATTTCTCACCACATGGATAGAGCTTGCAGCAGGTTATCATCTTGTCAACATACTCAACTGAAAATGGAAAGTCTGTTCTCTATACTACTGAACACGGGGAATATGACATGTGAACATGGCAATGCTAGCAACACTGACCTGTCAGGGATAGACTACATGGGTGGGGGAAGTGGTACACAAAGATTTATCTAATAATTCTCAGGGATTTTGAATAGTGTTTTCTTTTAAATACCCATCCCCATTTCATGGTATACTAAAGTAAATTGACATGTAAAAGATCTTTTAAGTTTTGCCAAAAATGCGTCTCGGCTGATAAGCCTATCTTTTATATTCTTGGTATTTTTTCCATCTCTCATTTTCTCTTTACAGCATTGCATCCTCATGTCAGCAGCTTGTGTCCTGTGCACAGGCGGTAATCATCAACCCACAACTCACTGATGCTGCAGGGGACTAAAAATAAACTCATCCACAATGCTGTGGATAACAAGCAGACCATACAAATACTTCTATGCATTGAAATGAATCATAAGTCACTATTAAGACATATTCTTTTGAAATGTCAATTATTAACTTTCAAGATATTGGTGGGCCTAATGTTAATCAGCAGCTTCTCTAGTTATTACAATATCAGATTTATTTGAACAATCTGAAGGTGGTGGGATAAATAGAGAGAGGCGATAGAAGAGAGAAAGAAACTAAGTGTAAGGGTGTAGATGAAAACATGAAGAGGGTGAAAAACAGACCAGTGATTTGAGGAAAGCTGACAGAGACGTGGGGGCGGCAGACTCTATGAGGCACAAAATTTTTTTGCTCTAACTTAGGTCTACAAATTTTTTGAGTCACAATCCAAAAATAAATCATCTAACCAAATTCCAAATTTAGACTAGAAACCATGACAGAATAACTGCAGGACATATTTCAATAACTTTTCCCCCTGTGTGTTCAAACAGATTAATTCCATATGACTTTTATTTGTGCTACTAGCGAGCCAACTTGGCAAGTTTTCATTAGTGGCTCGTGTCAACTAATAGTTTCAAGAAAACGCACCCAATAAATACAATCTCAAATATATTTCAAACACCTACGTCGTCTTAGGATAAGATGGCAGAATAAGTTACAAATACAGAACTGTCACAATTAGAATATATGAAATAGATACTTAATACAGGACACTGCAGTTTAGGCATTTTCTTGCCATGTTTGTGCTTCTACATTGAGAATTTCCCATAGCTAAAAAATGGTGGAAACTGTCAAACTTGGCAACTTTGCTGAGGTAAAAAATAGACTTACTTTTAATTACACATCAGCCTGAATATCATGGCTGCTTTGCATATTTTTGCTTGTTTCAAGCATTATTTGTGTATGTCCACAAATTGACCACATAGCGTTCTTAGACTGCAATTTGAGAATAACCGCTAGGGGCAGTGTTGGGACTAGTTTGACCACATGTAAGGCCTGATCGACAGTGGCAAACTTTGTGAAAAGTTTTAAAGACAAAACATGGCATGCTGGGTTTAGGAGCCTCATAAACCATCTATGATACGACTGTACATATGCAAAAAAAAATATTTTATAGGGGGAAAAAACTACTTTAATTAAATTGAAAATATTAGTGCCAAGTAAAAAAGTTTCAAGACCTGATTAAAAATAACTATGGTTTGGATTAGTCTTCAGGTTTTTTAATAGTTTCTTACAGACATTTGGTGTCACGGGTCATTAAGGATGTAAACCCAAATGCTGGATAAGAGGCAGAAGGCAGACAGGTGCAGGACAAAAGTGTTTAATCAAGATAACACAAGGGTGACAGGGATGGAAACCTATAAGGACAACACTGCGATCACATCAGTCTGGCAATGAGTAAATGCAACCGTGTTATATATAGACACTGAGGAGGAGAATCAACTAAACGAGGAGCAGGATGAGCAATCAGCAAAGTCAAGCCAGGTGTGTACTGAACACGAAAAGCTGAACAGAATAAATGTGGGAATGAACTACAAAATAAAAAAGGGAAACAAGACAGAACCCAAAATGTCAAGACTATAAACTAAAACAGACATTAAATACAACAAACACCCAAACTAAGTCCCACGTACCATAATTTTAGGAGCATGAAAACACAACACTGGTTCTCCTTGTTCAGTTTTAACCCTCGGATGGAAAGCAAACTTGACCCAGATGATCGTAGAGGTCCCGGTGGCTCATATAGAGTTAGCAGATCATATATACATTTTGGACAAGAAACATTCAGAGCCCTGTACACCAGCAGGGAAATTTCAAAAACAATTCTGTGGGGCACAGGAAGTCAGTGTAAACTAGACTAATGTAACAGTCTTATTCAGGTTTGAGTCGGTTTCTGCTGTCTCACTTGCGGCTTGTTCAAGACACTCATCTTAGTTCCCAATCACAGGGATTTTAGTTTTATTTAACTGAATGACATTCTGACACATCCATGTATTGAGCCTCCTGCTGACACAGTAATATAGAAATGAGTGTCGTCAGCATAAGGTGAGGCCTAGATATTTGCTACTTCCAATGCAGGGTCCCATGGGGGTCAGAGATCATGTCAGCAAATACCAGGAGAGAGGCATGGTACACCGTGGACAAGTAGCCAGTATAGTGGAGGGATTTATGGGTTTTTTGTCCAAATTACACATTGGACAGCACAAATATTTACAAAATTCAGTGAGGCTGTGAATTTAATTGACAATTTTATGATATAATAAACTTGGATGTTCATTGTAAGAACTATTATGGACAGTTTTTCCTGAGGGTTTTATATGGTTTATATCAATATAGAATTATATCGTATCCACCTAAATTAAAAAATATATTGTCTTACAAGTTTCGGCCATATCGCCCAGCCCTAGCAGAGGGAGTGGTTATTTTCCACTTTTTACTTTTGCAGGTGTAGCCATTCAAGCCACTAAAGACAAAGAAACCCATGTGTTCCAAAGATTGTTGCATTGCTACTGCCGGGCCAGTGGCAATGCAAGGAGAAATAACATGTCTGTTATGAAATTTCCTCCCAGATGACTGATAAATTACAGGAACATGTCCCAGCCTGTCTATCTGCCTGCCCATCTGATTTTAAAAGTCGGTTTGCCTCCTATTAGGGCCATACATAAAAGCTCTGGGATGATTTTTTTTTCAAATGAATAAAGTTACCCCATTTCACCTCTTTTCAATTTAGCAGGCAATGCACTATTATTCCAGCACGCTAAGGAGACTGTTAGTTCCTACTAAATTAACTTAACTGTAGTACTTTTCAGCATGATCTTACGACCCTCCCATCGAAATGACTTTCATCACAGCTTGCTGCTTAGTAAAATTCCCATTAGTGATTGCGTGCAAAACCAATCTCCACCTGGTAAGCGATTCTGGCGGTGGCGTATGAACAGAACTCGCCTGCACACACAGGACCCATTAATCACAAACACACCATTGGGCTCTCATTCAGACCTTATTCCATCAGAGTTACAGCTCTCATGCATCACTGTGTCTGGGTTTCTGCAGGAGGGGGAGGTTTTTGTGTGTGCTTGCTTTCCCTACTTGATTTGGACGAATGTAACCGTGCATCAACTTATGGGGACTTCCTGTGTATATGAGGTAAACAATTTTGCAATCATTGAAGGTTAAGACTTGGTTTTAGGGTCAGAGTTAGAATTAAACTATGGTTAATTTAGGGTTAGGCAATGGTCATGGTAATGGTCAAGGGAGTGCATTGTGTCAGTGAAGTCCTCATGTTCAATACAGACCACACGTTTATGTTTTTTATTTGTTTGTTTGTTTGTTTGTTTGTTTGTTTCTGTAATGATCTTCCTGATTTGTACCGCTGTCTCAGAAACTCATTGATTTATTTCAAGTTACCTGCAATATTAGATTAAAATAATAAGTAACAGATAAAAGTCCATATAGTCGGTAAAGTATAGTTTGGATACAGTTGTTTCAAGTTATTCTAAGTGTAAGGGCGAAATACAAAGCATAAAGCGTAACCAAAAGCATAAAATTATAGATGCAGTGTTTATGAGTGTAGCTTTAGCTGGCATGATCCAACAAAATGGGAAATAGGTACCACATATATTTCTCTAATCATGCCAATTAATTTGTTTGTCCAGGTTCTGTGGTGCCTGCACCATGTTATATGCATTTGCACTTTAAAATAAAAGCTTGAAGAACAAGAAGAAGTACTGTAGGTAAGGCATTCCATTGCCAAAAATGGCACCAAGCCATAAAACAAACTGCACAAAAGCCCAATGACAGAACACAAATTAACCATTCAGATTGTTGCACCCAATCACAGATGCTGACTTTTGTGTTTATTGGTGACAACAGCTTAGGCGGTCTTTCTGTGTTTTTTGTATGTAAACTATTCTACAGCATTAAACACCGTAGATATTATTTATGATTCTTCTATTGAAAAAATCTACTGTTTTGTTTCGACTGATCTTTTTTCTGATGGAGTTTGACACAAGATGGTGAGCCACAATTAATCACATCCTGGAAAGATTACAATTTTGGTGGATGCTACTTTTATACTCAATCCTAATCCCCTAACCTGTGAACAACTGATTGGACAATCTTGTAGATTACTGTTAATTCTATAAAAGCCTTAAGTAGAATGCTAGTCAAAAGTTTGACCTTTCAACCCTTTGACTAATATAGAATGTATATACAGTGCCTTGCATAAGTATTCATACCCCTTGGCTTTTAACATATTTTGTTACATTACCCTGTAAATTAAATAATTTTTTCATCTGAATTTTATTTAATTGATCTACACCAAATAGTCTAAGTTGGTGAAGTGAAATGAGAAAAATGTGCACATTATTTATTTTCTTTAATGAAAAACTGAAAATTAGTGAGTGCATAAGTATCTACCCCCTGTGCTGTGAAGCCCCCAAAAAGTTCTGGTGCAACCAATTACCTTCAGAAGTCACATAATTAGTGAAATTAAGTCCACCTGTGTGCAATCTCAGTGTCAAATGATCTGTCAGTATATATACACCTTTTCTCAGATGACCCAGAGGCTACAACATCACTAAGCAAGAGGCACAACCAAAATAAATAAATAAATAAATAAATACATACATACATACATACATACATACATTGATGATGGTGGATAAATAAATAAATTTAAAAAAAAAAAAGCATGGAGACCAAGGAGCTCTCCAAGTTGGGGACAAAGTTGTTGAGAAGTACAAGTCATGATGGGGTTACAAAAAAGAAGAATATCCAAATATTTGATGATCCCCTGGAGCACCATCAAATCCATCGTCATCAAATGGAAAGAACATGGGGCCACAGCAAACCTGCCAAGAGAGGGGCGGCCACCAAAGTTCACGGACCGAGCAAGGAGGGCATTAGTCAGAGAGGTCACACGGTGACCAAAGGTATCCCTGAAGGAGCTGCAATGTTCCACAGCAGAGACTGGAGTATCTGGCCATAGCACCACAGTTAACCATACACTCCACAGAGCTGGGCTTTATGGAAGAGTAGCCGGAAAAAAGCCATTACTTGAAGATAAAAATAAGAGAACATTTTGAGTTTGCCAAAACGCATGAGGGAGACTCCCCAAATGTATGGAGGAAGGTGCTCTGGTCATATGAAACTAAAATTTAACTTTTTGGCCACCAAGGAAAACGCTACGTCTGGCGAAAACCCAAAACAGCTTATCACCCTGAGATCACCATCCCTACAGTGAAACATGGTGGTTGCAGCATCATGCTATGGGGATGTTTTTCAGCTGCAGGAACTGGACGATTGGTCAGAATTGAGAGGAAGATGGATGGTGCAAACTACAGGGACATTCTTGAGCAAAACCTGTTTCAGTCTAGTGGTTTTAGACCGGGACGGAGGATCACCCTCCAACAGGACTTTGACCCTAAGCATACTGCTAAAGCAGCACTCGAGTTGTTTAAACAGAAACATTTGAAGGTGTAGGAATGGCCTAGTCAACCCCAGACCTCAATCCAATTGAGAATGTGTGGTCAGATTTGAAGATTGCTGTTCACCTCCGGAACTTGTCCAACTTAAAGGAGCTGGAGCAGTTCTGCCTTGAGGAATGGGCAAATCTGCGTGACTAGATGTGGCCAGCTCATAGAGACTTATCCAAAGCAACTTGCAGCTGTAATTGCAGAAAAAGGTGGGTCTACAATGGACGGACTTCAGGGGGGTGAACAGTTATGCACATTGAAGTTTGTTATTTTGACATACGTGTTGTTTGCTTCTCGATAATGAAAAAAAAATCACATCTTGAAAGTCATAAGCATGTTCTGTAAATGAAATTATGCAAACATTCAAATAATCAACTTTAATTCCATGTTGTTTGGCAACAAAATACAAAAAAATGCCAAGGGGTATGAATACTTTTGAAAGGCACTATATTAATTAATTTAGCCTTTTTACTAACTTTTTTTGACTGTGCTTAAGTCAGAAAATTGTACATTTGCTTTTTTTGTTTTTTTATACCACTTATCTAGTAAGTAAAAACACTAACATTTTCTTTATTTTTCTGTAACATTTAAAATGAATTGAAGTACAGATTTAAGGTTTTATTGCACTTTGGAAAACCTTTTCTAGCAATGAAGTTTGTAATACAAATCATCTTTGTTGTTTTCAGGATATAGAATAAAAAATCATCTTTGTTGTTTTCAGAATATAGAATATAAATCCTCTTTGTTAGTTATGAATTACAAGCTTAGTGCTTAAGAAAAATCACAATATACATCATGAAGATAAATCATTATACCATGAGTCTTTCTGACAAAATCTTCCTGTAAAGCGCATGAAAATAATCCCCATAAAGCTGGTTTCCAGTCATGGAAACAGCATTTGAAATCAGTGGATTACAAAGCGGCATCACTGATTTTGCCCCCTGGGGTGTAATGGACAGTTTTTTTTTATGACGTTTTGGAAAAATGAGGAATAAGGTTTGACCTTAAGTAACATCTTTTATAAACTGAAACATGTTTAGTGTTTATATCTGTGTGAACGTCATGGAATAAAGGCTCAAGGGGCTCAAGAGAGCAAACGTATCTCCTTTAGTGAATGTAGCCGTTTATGAAGTTTGTCCTCTTTTTCATTAACTCATCAGAGTCATTCTTCCTTCAGTGTTCTGTTTGTCACCATTTTGTTCAGTCAGTAAATTAACCAATGAAAACACATTCACGAAGTTGCCATTCATTTCAAAGGTCACAGCAAGACAAAGACAGACACCTTGGACATGGAATCATTAAACATGGGATAAATGGATCATTTCCAGATAAATGTGTTTACTTTGTGCAAAGTGGACGTAGAACGGTCATTTTCCAGTTATGTGGTTCTTGATCTTGGGTACATTTTGAACAGCTTTTTACCCGAAATTCTCCAAATAATGTGTAATCATTTCAGAACAAGACAGGGCAAGAATCAGATCTACAAAATGAAGGCGAACTGCATAATTGTGGTAACAGCAGGATTTCTCTGTTTAGTGAATATGCTAATACCTATCGTCCATTATTACGGACTTTGCAAACTTTCTATTCTTCCCTGTATCTATAAATGTATTGTAGTGATGGGGAGGCCGCTTCTTTCCGATGATTCGGCTCTTTTGTTTTGGCTCCCCTAAAAGAGCTGGCTCTTATGGTTCCCAAACGGCTCTTCATTTAGTGTCACTCAGTTTTAATTTTAGCCTAATTTAGCGGGTGTAAGTGGTTTTTATATGGATATGCAACTTTTTTATCTAGTGTTGACATAAAAGCCATGTTTTTATTCATGTTTTGTTTTTTAATAAAATGTGGTTACCATTAAATATTTTGTTGCAGGAATCTCTACAATGCTTTAAAGACCTAAATTATTTAAGACATAAATTAATGAGCCTAAAAACGTAGAAAATACATGTTTTTTTGTCGCATCCTAGTAGTGTTTATGTGTACAATACCGCTGTAGAAATCTACTGTCTGCACCATGTGTAAGAAGTTTAAACATATTTTCTAGATGTGCACTTTAACGCATTAATTTCACTTGATTGAAAAATTAACGCTGTAATAAAAACAACAAAACACATTTAATCCCATTTTGCATTCCAAACAATGCAGAACATGTTGCAGTGCACCACTTCCTGGTAAACTGATTACACCGAAGCACACGTCAGAGCTCGGCTGACACAGTGTTGCCAACTTAGCAACTCTGTCGTTATATTTAGCAAGTTTTCAGACCCTTCGAGAGGCCTTCTTCCAAAGTGACTAGCGACTAATGTAGTGATATTTTCTAATGTTATTGAAAACTGTTGGAGTTTGACATGAAAACACTTCTTCTTGTAAATGAGCAGTGGGCGCTCCAACCGGTTTTCCAATATCTCCTACCCTGCCTTTAAAATGGGACTTTAACTTTAAGTCTGTTCAGTTTTGGCCAGAGATATTTTCTATTTTTTTTCTACTTTTTAAAAAAAAAAATTGAAATGCAATTAAATTCCTTTTTCCAGACATTAATAGAGTTTGAATTTACATAGTAAAATTGTCTAATCTGTGTCATTAAAGGCCCAGTGTGTAAGAATTACCGCCATCTAGTGGTGTGCTAATTGAATGAAAGCAACCGAGTAGTGCTCTCTGACGCCTGCCGTTTAAGCACGTTATTACCACTATACTATACCTCTATATAACGA
>JAPMNP010708380.1:0-12528 GCA_029874935.1 Atherina boyeri
GTGAAAAGGGAAATTCAGTTTAAAATGATTAGACAACAGGATAGTTTTGCCCTTAGCAACTGTCATTAAAAAAGCTCAGGTTCAGACAAGACTGGATCTTTTTTTCCCTTACTTTGTGTTTTTCTTTGCATTATGGAGTTTTAACTTGCATTAGTGGATACAATAAGAAAATATGTCTTAATGTAGCATTAATTGTAAGCGTTGACATTCATATGGAAAGATTTCCTCTGACTTTGGATCTTCTAATTATATGTATATATTTTTTTCCGTATTCCAGCTCCCTGAGGCAGTATGCACACATAATTAACATCTCAAAGCTTTCTTGTACTTTTCTAACCGGGTTTCTTGACTTTCAAAACGGTTTTCCCCCCAGGGAAGAGCTGCTCCGTTAAAGTGCTTCATGACATCCTCCATTTTAACTGACAGCCACCACGCAAAAGGATTAAAAGTGTTAATAAGCAGAGATGAAGACTGTTTTGGAGGAATTCAAGGTTTAACATGTGTAACATAAAATATATTTTGAATGGAGAAATGAGCCCATACCATGCAATTATTTTTATTATATGCCAAAACTTGTTAATCGCAGCTGACACAAGCAATCAAGATCATGGATGCAGACTGTCTGGATTTCATATTATGTAAGTTTATGTACAGCAGCCCCAGTCAGAGGGAGTTGGGCTAACTTATCAGAGCAGGTAATCAGGAGCAGTTTATGTAACATTAACATTTAGCAGATAAACGTGAACATGATGTGAAGAATTTAAACCACTTCAGGAATTTTCTTTGTTCCTGGATTCAGTTATTATTCTGTTTTATGGACCCCGGCAGTGTGCCGCACTCACTGTGAACTGTGACAACACAACGGCTCAATGTGTGTCTTTCTGCATGAGTCCAATCTGAGTGCAGTAGTTGGCCACAGCAGACATGTGGAGCAAAGAAAGGATACTGAAAATCCAATAAAAGATGGTTTCTCTGTTTAAAACATGTGTTAATCAGCTGAACCAGGCTCTCTCTCTGTGCTGTGCAAACTAATCATTCACAAACTTTGCCCTGAACTTTCCTCTGTCTTCCTTGAAAAATGGATCTTCCAAGTCAGAACTGCCAACAAGCATTTGGTGGCAAGTGCTACTGCAAGCTATTTTTCATATTCATAAATCCCATATATCAAATTCGGCTAATCAGAGTTACATTTTAAAGATTTCAATACATGCAGAGATTATTTCCACAAGGGGGAAAACCCCAAATGTCTCATTTTGATTTTAACTAATAGAAATGTGTTTTCAGGGGTTAAACAGGGGGGAAAAACTGGCTCATGTTTCCATGAGTTCCAAATTTATCTTTACCCCTTAACAATTGATTGCTTAAAAAATAATGTAAGACTTCATCGGACGACGTTATCAGGCTTTTAAAGTATGTAAGACGCACTTGGAATTCACTGACAACCAAGGTGGTTGGCACAAAAATATGATCCTACGCATCCCTGGGGTGTATGCGTGTGGGTGTGATGTGACTCTTTTGTTATTGTTTGCATGGTGAGTCTAAAGCACTGCGTTAACACTTAAAGTCAATTAAATCTGTCCTGTCACTGTCATGGCCCATACGCAAACATTTACGTAACAGAACATTTGACTGATGATTAACTGTTTATTTTTGAGAACTAGTAGAGTAGGTATTTCTTTTAAAATGTAGTGTTTCTTGTAGAGCTGGTTCTTCCTGGGAGTTTTCTTCCATGTGACTTACGCACTGTGATTCGCTGTCCCAGGACAGGAGGATTTTATATAGCTCAAATGAACAAACCCCTCATGAACAAGCAGGACTAAGACAAGAAAAGCAAAGATGTTGTATTTGTTGGGAGTAAGTAACTACTTTTTTCATGTTAGCTTGATTTCTTTTTGCCTAGCATTATAGTCAAACATCTTTTATAAGAGCACAACTAATTATTTTTTCTTTTTCTTTTGGTATTCAGATCGTTGCTGGACTTCTCTTTGTCATAATTTGCTTTTCAAAAGGTCTAAATGAAGTGAGTAATCTTTTATAGTTTGAGTGTAAGATGAACAATTTTTATACTTTAAAATGTGATTCAATGGAGGAGACAGAAACAAATAAATAATGTTTTTAAAAGGAAGCGTGGTTCTCTAAAATGATCATTATCGCTCACAGGGAAAGAAACCTCCTAAGACCCAACCTCCTGAATCCTCGGCAAACAACAAGAAGGTGAGCAGTTATCCGATGTTGAACACTGAGGTTGAATCTGATCAGTGGGGTTAAAATATTTGACATTTTTCTCTTCAACAGAAGGATCTGAATGAAGAAGATTTCCATTTACTGGCTAAGATCCTTTCAGTTGGATTGGTGGATGCGGATCCAAACTACCTCCAGCATCTGAAAGGCTACAGAGATCTGAGAGGTGGTTGATTTCTTTTTGAGAAAGAAAAAGAAACACATTCATATGAGTTGGTTGATGGATGCAAAAAAACATCCAAAGTCTTTCCTGGAGAAGTCCAAATTAATGATGGTGTCAAATCCATGCCATTAAACACTATGTTTTGGACTACAAGTTATTCTTGCAACCTCTCCAGAAGTTGCATAAAGACTTTATTCAGTTGTATGAATCTATATCTGTTCCACTGGATCCTGATTATATTATTCTCGACTGTATAACTAAATACTTATGTTTTTTAGTTGGATATTTACCAATTTGAGCATTAAAAAAAGAAGAGTGTGATATTCAACAAGAAGCTCTAGGAAGTGGTGAAGTTGAACAGAAGACATAGCTCTGCTGCTGTGTATGGAAGCTGCTTTATTATGCTTGCTTTAATATTTGTGATACACGATACAATAATAAATACCCCTTTCTTAAGCTGTAAAAGCAAACAGTAGCTGTGTATTGTAGGTAGAAGTGTTTCAAAATGTCGATGTGGCCAGTTTCAGCACAGGTTTAGGAGTAGAGACTTGACTACTTTGTTTTTTCCTTTCCTAAAGTGAAGGAGACAAACAAAAATAGAGACAAAGGTGAACAGATAAACAGATAGCATCGAAACCGGGTAACTTCTGATGTTTTGAGATAAACATTAGTCTTACTCCAGATATGGCTGTTCAGCTTGTCCCCTAGCAGGTAGAGCAAGGTCACCGCAGACATGTTAAAAAAGAAGAAACCGACCAGACCAGCGGTGCTGAAGTGACCAAGAAGAGGATACACCCAAATTCCCACTGACAAATACACCCAAATAATCCTGCAGAATATATATAAAGGAGAGAGGGAGAGAAAAAAAGGAGTTTTCAGACTCATTTGGAGCTATTGGTTGGTCTTGCCCTGTCTTGTCTCAAAGGAAGAATATGAGTCATATTTTTCACAGCTTTTACCTACTGTATTTGTAACATTAATATGTGTAAAAGCAAAACAGCAGTGTGATGAATAAATACATATTTATCAGGAACATTCTGTTTGTTTGTGGTTTGTTCTGTCAAACACACATAAAGAGCTGCAGGCTGTATAACACTACGTGAACTTTGACAGTTTTACCCCCGAAGCTGTCTGCATTTAGTTAACTTCAGCACACTGATGCATAGGACGAGTCTGAACTAGTTACAGCAGTGACACATTTACACCCTGCTGCACGTTCAACCACTTTAGGATTTATGTTAGTACTTGGTCTGCTTCTTATTTCTTTTATTTAATCGAGACTAATTGCTGTTATCTTATATAAAATAAATGCCCGTCATAGTTTATACACGCCTCTACATATTAACTGACTCAACACTTACCAGGATAGATAGCCCAAGCCCACAACTCCTAATGCTGCCAGTGCATGTTTAGTCTGTGGGTAGGTGTGAGGCTGCACCAGCACTTCTCCAAGTAAAATAGGGAGGACAAATGTGTGCTGGGAAAAGCAATGGGAACAAAATAACTCATGAGAGTCAGGTTTGCTTGAATTCTAATGAAAGTTAGAGGGAAAAAAGAAGAAAAACATAAAAAGAGTACAGACCATAGCATGGTTTATCCAAGGAGGGAAGAAAGCATCAATTGTAGCTGGGTAGACTAATTCTCTGTCATAGGCAAAGATCGTCCAGAAAAGTACAACAACAAACTAAAAAAAAAAGGGCAGATAACATATATGCAAAGCGTCATAAATGTTTTGTGATATAAAATGTACAATTTCCGCTAAACACATTGCTTACCATGCCAACAGGGAAACCAAAAACAGAAAAGAGGAGGTCTTTGCATTTATTCAGAGTGCTCTCTGCCTTTTTCTCCGGATGAAGATCATTCACAGCTGCCAGTCCAAAGAAGACCATTTGCAGTAACTGAAATATTACCAGCAACATCATTTATTCATGTCTACAACAAAAAACACATTATTTCACTACAGTTTTCCTGGACTAATGTTCTCACCAAGTTCAGAAAAGTGAGATACTTCCATGGTCCTCCGTACACAAAAATCCCTGCAGGTAACTCCTCTCCATCCTTAGCAGCAAGAGACTGAACAATAAAAGCATACCAGCTGAATGCAGAGATGTGGTAAACTATCGCAAGAGTTGAAGTCATTTTTAATGATCCCTATTAAGCAATAAAAATAAACTCAAGAGAAAAAGTAATCTGCAAAATGTAGCCCAAGTTTTCCCTTCAGATGTGAGCTACTCCAGGCAGTGCAGCTTTTTAAAGATTAGTGATTCAGTGCAAGCTTATTAAGCTATTTGTAAGCAGCAGAGGGAAAGTGACATTTCTAGACAAGAGGCCCACTGTTTCTTATGAAACATAGGAGATCTTCTTTCATAATCAACACACTGCGGCATGTGACTGGATAGGGAATTAATTCACAGTGGAGGTTTAATCTCTTTCATGGTGTTTTGCAAGAGAAGCTACAGGTAAATGAGTTCATATAGTCACTTTGGACTTACATCACAGGGTTCATAGGCTGAATCAGAATTCATTGTCATTATACATCGTAATTGCAGAATTTTCCTTAAGTAACCAATTTCAAGTTGATCAAGCTAATTATTATAATACATAACAAATGGATGACATCCAGAATATTTCTCTGTTGCAAGAAGTGTTTGGAGTCTGTGCAAATCATCAATCAAAACAGAATTAAACTATACATTAAAACTGTTAAAAGAAAGCAGAGACATACCAAAGGTAGAAAATGATCATTGAAAACAAAGTAAATGTGATCTTTCCTGCTGCACAGATTGATTCACATATAAATTAATTTTCATTCAGTTTATTTCAAATTGTTTCTTATCTACTAAATTGACAAAGAAAAACAAACCCAGAAATGTAAAGGTTTCCATGAATTTGGCTGATATATTATATATCAGCCAAATATATATCATATATAACTACTTTCAAAATGTGTCCCATCATGTGCTGAAAAATATTTGTATAGTTGTGCTGCACAAGGATATTTGGCCAGAGAGTGGTGCTAGAGGAAAGGCCATAATCTGATACCACCATGATACAATCAAGATGCAGCTGCATGAGCAGGATGATGCATTCAGTATTTAAGAAACACGTTCTTAGATCAAATAAAACATTTTAATCTTATTAGAAAACAAAGAATCCTTTTCAACTTTCTAGATAACTTTTGATTGAACTTACATCAAACTTAGTGCATATATAGTTGGAGATCAAAATAACCTTATTGTCTGGTTTAAAGTCGTAACTTATTTAAAAATGAAAGTAATAATGCAGCTATCCGATAGCATCCTCACAAGATTTGGTTAATCAAAAATCATTAATTATGTTTGATAATTGCAACAGACTGGCGACCTGTCCAGGGTGTAGCCTTCCCCTCGCCTGCCAATAGCTGGGATAGGCTGAATTGGATAAGCGGTATAGATAATGGATGGATGGATGTTTGACACCTTGATACTTTTTCCCAGACAAAATTAAATTCTTAAATAAAATCCTTTTCACACAATGTTGTTAGTCTGATATAATATTAGCAAAAGTTATGACACCATGAATTCCGAAACAAATGTCTAATTAAATTAACCGCACTTTTTTATTCACCCTAAATCATTTCCTTCTTTGGTTTAGAACCAGGAGCCATTAAACAGCCTAAGATATATTTATATATATAAAAAGTTTATTTACAAATAGCAAGTGTTGATAAAGGCAGTTATCATAAATCTGTAAAAACAACTACTTTGCAGCACAGCTTTAAAGGTCTTTTTCAGGTACAGATTTGTATTTGTTTCACTGTGCAAGATATGTTTTCATGTCAAATTTACAGGGTCAGGAAGTCACAAAAGGCAAATAACAAACAAATACAACTTTAGGTAAGCTTTTCATTTGCATGGTAAATATATGAACTATGTTGTTCTAAGTTGTCTTCAATGCAATCTATATTTTACATTTGACCTAAATAACTCCTATAAAAATCCCATTCTCTATGATTAAAATGATTATTATTGGTACATAATGTCTTGTTTCAATCTCAAGTTGGTCCTTTTTTAATTTCTTTGCCACTTTTAAAGTTCATAAAAACATTGCTGACTTTTATTGGTAAGGATGTCATTTCTAACATCTACTTGTTTCACAAATAAACTGTGACTATTGGCATCTAGTGTTGCACCGATACCGATATTGGTATCAGGAAGGGGGCCGATACGACACTAAAATGCTGGCATAGGTATCGGAGAGTACAAACAAATAACGCGCCAAGGCCATTTACCGATACTGATGTTGAGCTTAAAACGCAGCACCTTGCCTCTTTCTCTCTCCCGACACACTGCTGTGTGATCTCAAGTGTTCAGTGAATGCCGAGCCAAGCTATTGCTATTGGCTTGGAGCAGCGGTTTTTAAGCAGTTCCTGACCAAGCCATGATAGCAATGATTTTACATTCAAGTGAGTATGCTGTTCTTTAGAATTACAAAAGAAAATGCTCTTATATTTTGTTTTTTCAAATGGCGTGGTCTCGGTACGGTATCAGCATCGGCCGATACTGCATCGCCGGGTAGGGCTGAAGGATTTTAGTAAAAAATCATATTGCAATTTCGATTTGAGTCACAATTTTCTAAAATCAATGTTCAATGCCATATTCACAATGAACCTAAATGTTTTCTTCCAATTGTTTTTATTGACATGAAACATACATTTACATTCTTTAAAGTCAACTAAAGAACTAGTCATATTTGACAATATTAATTTATTAACTACCGTGTGACCTGTCCACGGTAGCACACAGCTTTTGATTTGTGAACTTTCAGGGGGAGACAGCATGCAATGCACCTGTTAAATTGTTGACACAGCAGATATTTGACCATGAAAGTGGCAAAACAAAACAAATAAAAAAAAAAACCCAGCTTTGACGATTACCAAATCGCGTTGTCTGAAATCCCGATTTCGATTTGAAAACGATATATCGTTCAGCCTTATCGCCGGGTATTGGAATCGGTATCAGGGGTCAAAAAATGGTAGTGGTGCAACACTATCAGCATCTCTTGTTTAATCTGAGTACAAACTGCAGTAAATTACTATTTTCAAAACTCAGAAACCTTCAGGTTTTCTTTTACACTTGAATATGTCTTACAGCAGCAGACATTGTCGTCAGTGCTGCAATAAAAAAAAACAGCAAAGACACACAAATAACCTGCTGAACTCATTGCACTCGACCCATACAGTCAGTAAAACACACATTGTCCATGTTGTCGTCCACACTGGTAGTGACTTGATGATACAACCACAGATAAGGCTGCTTTGTTGAACATGACACATGTGACTGGAACAGCTTTGCATAAGTTTTCTTTTTGCTGCTGGTACTTTTACCCAGTAAAGTTCAGTTAATCTGATACAGGTCCCGACTCGTCTGAGCATAATAATCTTGTTTGCTGAGAACTCACTCGAGAAAATAGAAAAATGTCATTTTCAAACACTGTTCAGGTGTCAGTTCTTTCAACATACGCTTTATCCCGTTTTTTCCTCTTGATTTTCTCTGAATCCCATCTAAGGCGCCATCTGTTAAAATTAGAGACACAAAATGATTTACTACAGAGGTAAACAAATGTTTATGCAAAGTGCTGACGATAACAAAGCAGGCGATATATCCATACCTCAAAACGGCTGTAAACTTTCCTATCTTTCCTCATGCTCTGAATCCTTTCCAGCAGTTTCTCACGTTCCTGAGGCGACTTTGGCGGCACTCTGCTAAGTGTCCTGAGCCCCCTTTCTTTCTCTTTTTTGGCATTTTTGTCAGCTTCGTCTTCTTTCTCGTCATCAGTGACAGGAGGCTCTTTAGCTGCCTCATTCCTGTTTTGGCAGTTGGCAGAAATCTGCTCTAGAAGCAGCTTTGTGTCGTCTCGGAGGTTGCTGCTTGAGAGCACGTTGGCCGTTGATGAGTGGTAGCGAGACTGGCTTGATTTCGGCTGCTTGGATGTTATCTCTGTGTGTTCGGAGCTGTTACTTTGCTTTACTTGGTCATTTGTTTTGTCACTGCTCAGAGATTCCTCGGTGCTATGTTTATTGTTCTTATTTGTGTCCTCCAGATTATCTGATTCTTTCTCCCCAGTGACTAGTAACTCGGGCTCTATGATACTACTTCCTGTTAGCACAGGAGCCTCTGATGCGTGGCTTTCGGATGTGACTGTTTTGCATGGCAAATAAGGCTCTGCTGGTGCTTTTGAGGTAGAGTCAGTTGGGCTCCTTGGTGATTTCTCTAATTCTTGCTCAGTTTCACTGGAAATAAAGTTTTTATCCGAGAGACTGCCTGTTGGAGACATGTCGGTCTTTGTCTTTTCAATTTCATGGGGTAAAACTGATTGGTCTGACTCAGTCAGAGGAGATGTAGAGACTGTTTCAGCTGGAGCAGGCGTATCAAAGTCTGTCAGGTTAAGGTGGTTAGGAGGGGTAGTTTGAATCAGTGATTTTTGAGGAGATGTCGTTGTTTCTGACAGGGAAGTATTTGGAGCAACGTCTGAACCGACAGGTGAGCTTGTTTCTGAAGCCAAAGGTTTAGGTAGAGTGTCTGCTGGAGTTGTTATAACAGTAACAACCTCTTGTTCTGGACCAGATACAAGTAAACCTGACCCAGGCAGAGCAAGGTTAAGATTGGGAGATGTGTTATCAGCTTTAAAATCCTTAGATGGTCCAAGATTGTCAGTCTTCTCTGCAACAAATAATCCAGAACCATCTTTCTCTGATGTTCCGACGGAAGCTGTTGCAGAAAATTCCTCACAGCTTTTCTCCATGGTGGAGTGTGATGGGGATGCTTTTGGCTCTGGACCGGCATAATTTGTGTCACGAAGAATCTTAGATTTCAAATGAACAGAGTCAGCTGCTGATGGGGTTTCAGAGGTCGTCAATTGGGGAACAAAATCTAAACTAGTTAGGCTGCTCGGATAATCAGATTTTTGTGAAGTTTCTGCAGCTGATTGGGGGGCTTCTTGTAGTGAGGAGCTGACAGAGTCCTGAGGTTCAATTTTATCAATGTTGGGGGATAATTTGCTGAAAGAATGAGTTGAGCTGGGAGATTCTGGGATAGTGTTCGAGAATGACACGTCTGCTGTGGCGGAAGGACTGATCTGTGTAACAGAATGTTGCAGACTGTGATCAGAGGAAGAGCTTTGCCTTAATGGGTTAGAGCTTAATCCTGTGCCATCATCTGATTCGGATGGCATTGGAGGAGTGTGGATGTTGGGATCTAATTGAACTGGTTTATCCAAAACAGAAGATGGTGGACCCTCCACTGAACTGGAAAGGACTGAAATAGACTCCTTTGAGGCAGAACGAAGTCCTGGGTTTTCTCTTTCATTAACATCTTGTGCAACAGATGAAACATTAGCCGGAGTAGAATTTGTTGGTGTGGGTGGATTAATGCTCTCTTTTACAGTAGATAAAGACAACGTTGTGGCGTCTGATGATTTACTCGGAGATGGTTTTCTTTCCAGAGACACAGGAAGTCTTGCCACTGACTCACTGTCTAACTCTGTTGTCTCTGAATCAGCTGGATCTTTGGCTTCTTGTTTACTGCAGCTTTTGGAAGTTTTGGAATCACTAGTGACATTCTTCTTCTTGTCAGCACTGAGGTGTGTATCTGAAGACAGTGCAGCTGACTCACATGTGTCTGTGGACAGCATCTTCGCTGGATTTTTCACTAATAAATCCTCGGATACTGGAGCCAGGTTTTCTGTGGTTTTGTCAGGAGCAGTTTGTTCTTTCTGGGAAGTGGAGGTGTTTTTAAGATCAGGTGGGGGTTTCATCGGTGCCTTTTCTTTTTTCTTTTCAGTTTCTGCAGCTTTAGCAGCTCGGCGCTTAGCAGCCAACTCTTTGAAAAACATGAACCTTTGATCTGGATCATTCATATCTACAAACAATGGGGTTGTAAGTAAAGGTTTTGGTGGTTGTACTGGTTGATCAGTTTTGGGCTGCTCAGCTTCAGAGGGCTTAAACTGAGCAGCTGATGGTGAAAGATTATCTTGCTTCACATCAGGCAGTTTTAATGGCTCTTGGGCCTCAGGGTTGTCTGAAAGATCTTTTGAATGTTCCTCCTTTGATGACTCTTTATCGTCTGCTTTGGATGTTTCCGTGGATGAGTTATCCAAAGTGGTTGATTTAATTGATCGACTCCATTCGGAAGGTTCTCTTGCGGCAGACCTCCTTTGCCCCAAAACGTGAGAGACAAAAGGGAGTTTTGTCAGTTCAGTTTCATTTTTCTCCCTTTGCTCATCACTTTGATCGGTGGTAGTAGTTTCTTGAGGAGTCTGCTGCTGATCTAGAGAGCTGAATATCAGAGATGATCTCAACCTGGAGCTCCTTTGCACTGCAGCGTTGTAATTCCTTTTGAAAGAGTCCTCCCTTCGAAGCGCGCTGGTTTTTGGTTCTTTTTGTTCTGCTTCCTCCATCTTTTCTCCTTCAGTTACAGAAAATGTTTCAGAGGGTCTCTGTGCGGTTTTGGTTTCTGATTCTACTGTGGTTGATTCATCCAGCAGTTTCTTTGGCTGCTCCAGAGAAGTGGTTTTGGCATAGCTTGGCATCTGGCTTGCCCTGGGTATTGCAGGAACCTTGAACTCTCGAACGTTGGGTATTTTAGGAACAACAAAATTTGTTTGGGGGTTTGTTGGGGGATTTGGGGGTTCTTCAAAAGGATCTGGTGCCTGAGGTGGTGCCAATGGCAGCCCTTCTTCTGCAGTATCCTCATATGCGCTGAGGAATGAGCTAATCCTCCAGTCTCTCAGCCCCCGTTTCACCACAGGATCTTTGCGATCAGTGGTAGGATCGAGGAAAAACGGTTTCTGGTCAGTTGAGCTTGACGGGGTTGGAGAGGTCTGACTGACATATGGCTGACCTAGGCTGAGTCTTCTGGGGTAAGAAGAACTAAACGGTAAATCTGCGGCCGGTTGTAATTTCTCTGAGCTCTGATCAAAGTCCAGATTTCTGGTAGATGATAAATAGTTAAAAACAGGGTCAAAGTTATCAGGTGGTTGCACATCCTGTGGTAAACCTGGCTCAGAGTACTGGTCTCCAGAATAATAGTCTTGATTCCAAAACTTGTCATAGCCGCTGCAATCTGCTTCCGGTCCCGGTCCTGGAAAAGGCTGCTGGCCCCTTTGAAAATGCTTTCCTTGGGGTGCGGAGTCTGGCTTTCCCTGTTGCTGCAGGAATGGCATAGAGTATCTACCCTGGACACCTTCGGCATAAGAGTGACGTTTAAAGGCGGGATTATCCATCATGGGAATTCTGGAGTGCCCCGGATCAAAACAAGGATCCAAGCGAGATTGCTGAGGAGCGTATCTACCATACATCTCTACAGGCCCACGGAGAGATTCCTGCCTTTTAAGAGCCATCACCCTCCAATCAGCTTCCATTCGCTCATCACTGGAATGTCTTACCCACTCATCAGAATTACCTGTGTCCAGCGATCTAAACGTTTTAGGCTCTCTGTACAGTGAAGTTTTTTTATTTGGGTACTGTCTCTGGTACAAGAGATCCTCCACTGGAGCGAGCGCATTTTCAATCAACAGCGGCTGGGACTGAGCAAACAGAATCCGAAACTCCTCATCAAATGTTGTCACAAGCTGTCCGAGGAACAGGTGTGCCATGCAGCGGTGCAGCTTCTCAAAAGACCACATGAAGCTGGACAAAGAAAACAATAGATGGGAGATGTCACTTTTTATATGCAAAGAAACAGGGAGTAAATTCATGGAAAATATCCTGTAGTAGATTTCGAGAGATTTAAACAGCACCCACCTGTAATTCCCACTCAGCACAGCCCTGCAGTCAGTCAGCAAGAAGCGATCCATCACCTGACCTTTGAAGGATTTCCCTGAGCGGCATTGATATGTGCTACCAGACACTGTTCTCACACGTAAACACTGCAAGACACACAGAACATAGTCAAAAAATGTTATCACAAACTGCTGTTCAAGCTAGATGGCAGTGTTGCATTAGCACTGCCAGATGTGGCAACATTAATGCTACAATATGCACTTCAGGTGATTTCTATAAACAGAATAAACATTAAAGGTGCCATATGTAAGAATTATGTATCATCTTTATTTTAAGTTGTTGCAAGACATTAAAAGACATT
>JAPMNP010708393.1:0-10288 GCA_029874935.1 Atherina boyeri
AGGTTTGAAATGTAGAAATAAGCCTCTTTAAAGAAGAGGTAACGATACTCTGGAATCAATACTGCAATATCTGCCAGTCAAAGTATCGGATTTTATTTAATTTTTTTAAACATCGCGATATCACTGTGTTCATACAAAACATGTATTTTGTTTTCACTTTGGAGAGTTTTATGAATTAAAACTTACTGCAAAGTCATCTTTGATGTAGTCCTTCTGAGTCCCATGATTATGGAAGCCTATCAGATGTCATCATGACGATGACGCCGCTCATCTTAGTGATACTACTTACTGATTACTACTTTAGCCTACTGGTTTGATGCAGGTTCTTGAATACTGTGTTCTTTCAGTTTAAGAAAGTTAATTGATTCTATATTAGTTTGTAATCTAATTACTCTATTATCAATTAAAATATATTAACTTTAAGCTTTTTCATTCAATTTATTCTATTCATTTTTTATTTCTGAACATTTTTTCAAGCACTTATGTTCATAAGAAAATAAAACATCCTTATTGAGTGATGAAACTTAGATGATCATTATAAAAAAGTCTGTTTCTCACACAGGAGAAAAAATGATAAAGAATAAAATGATCTCATTCTATATGTGTTTAATTATAACAACTTAAAAAAATACAAATGGATACATTTGAAGTTTGAGTGTATTGGTCTCAGTTTCATCTGAGAGCATCAGTATAATTACAGCTTACCATCATATATAGTACAATTATAAGCTTTAGCTTAGATGAAATAATAGGATAAAACACTCCTCCACTGTCACATTTTAACAGTAGTCTTAATTTTCTAAAACATTAAGACAACCCGTCAATGCCCATGATAGGTCAGACTAATCTTTATATATACACACACAGCTTCCACTTTCGTTCATATTTCAGTACGAAACTGCAGTGTGGGATCCTTCATTTTTTTCTTGTAGTTTTCATCAAAAGCTTCGTTTTGAGCCACAGTGAAGTGATTCTTCCAGTCCCCGACCTTTCCTGCGGAACCACAAACAATCTGTTAAATATATTTGCAGAATCTGGAAAGCTAAAGTCTTTTCCTGCATAACATGATCAATCACCAAACCTTTTCTCAGGAAGGGAGAAACCTTGAAATCCATAATTTGGAAAGTAGAATAGTTGGCCATCTCATTCTTTTTCATCTTATCAAACTGTACTCTACTTGCGAGATTTTTCTTCTCCTCAATCGAAGGAGTCAAACCGAGAAAAGAGCAAAGTTTGTCTATTTCCCGTCCAGTGTCCTGGAAACACATGATCAGATATCATTTTTGAGTCATAAAGTGACAGCTCTAATGGAAGAGGTGCACAATACAACCAATTACCTCAATTAGATCTTCATAGAACATGTAATGAAGTTTTGAGTAAGTTTCTTTCTTTTTCCACCAGCCATTCACATGGTCGTACCAGGACCCAAACGCAACTAAGACCACAGAGTAGTGCAAGAAAGTCAGGCTTCAGCATTGCAGGAAAAATCAGTCAATGTCCAATACTTAACAAATTTCAAACGTACCCTTTCCCTCCAAGAATCTCTGGAAATAGCTGCTCCAGTCTCCAGGCTCTGGTTGAACTCCATTCATGCGATCGAAGTGGAAAAAAGACACCATGTTGTCCTTTGCATTGCGGGCTACATAGACAATCTACATGAAAAGAGAACCAGAAAAAGAATCTCTCTAAAATCTTACATTTCTTTTCAGCTTCTTGAAGCTAGTTTATGCTGCTGCATGAGCAACAGCACAATACAGTATTCCAGCCCTAAAATACTGAAATAATAATAAATTAATTAAAAACAGAGGCTTGTGTACCCGGCAGTTTTGCTCCAAAAAGGACTTTGGCACCAACTGGACGGGAAGATGAGTTTTGATCAGTCTAGGGGTGGTGGGGAGCTTGTCTGCCAGGTCTTTTCCTGTGTAAAGACACAAAGATAAAGTAAAAAAAAGAAAAGAAAAAGAAAAAGAAACTTGACAGTGACAAATGTTTACAACTGTGTTGCAAAAAAATGTGATGAACAGTATAAGGCCATTGGTAATGTGATCTCATCAACACTGATGGGTAAATCAGTTTTCATATGAAGTCTACACACTCCTGTTAAAGTGTTATATATGTGATGGAGGAAAAAGGAAAATAAGAACTTTCCCACGTCATTTGAAAAAATAAATCATCAGTAAAAAAACACAAAAAAAGAAAACTGAAACTTAAGCACCCTTTTAAGACTGAGCATGTGACTGTGTTCAAGCCATCATTAAAGGTATGGCGGAGGATGTTTTACTNCCGGGTGGATCATCAAGACGATTGGTCCTCCTAATTGTCAATCATTCTGGAGAATTTTACTAATACTGTCGCACATGCTCTTTCTTAGGATAGTTTTCGCTTTCTGTGCATGCACACTGTCAAAAAGTGTCTTTGAAGTATAAGAAGAGAAAGGCCTCAGAAGAGGGAAACAAGACCAATGTTGCGCGTGCACATTTTTTTTTTAAAAGTGGAGAGGGTGGTTCTTTCCTGAATTTCAGGAAAATCTTCCGCCATACCTTTTTAACTATGTTGTTTGGTACTAGAGTCTTCATTCCTACCATAAATTAATTGCAGAAGGGTGGGTAAACTATTTATATTATCTGTGAGCTAGTTTATGAGCTGTGCTGATTGTACTTGATTGTTAACCTGAATCCAGATCCGGCACCACAATCTCCAAAAAAGGCACCCTCTCATAGATAGGGATGGACGTCTGACGCTCTGGAGATGTTTGACCGAAATACAGCAGGTCAAGGATGTAGGAGACCCACGTGGTACCTAAAGAGAGACGGATTGGAGATGCATGAGTCACCATGACCCTTCATACCTACATGCACATTTCTATGAGCTATTAAACATGTTTACACACGTCTGTGAACTGACCTGCTTTGGGGTATGTTGCAATAAGTATATCATCTGGTCTGGCCTGAAAGTTTTGCACATTTTCCCAATTATCTGTGAAATAATGAGTCATTGAGACTCCATGGAAATCAAATAGTTCCGGTCGAATGACAGGATCCATCTTTTACAAAAAGAAAACAAAGAAAAGGATTGAAAATTACAAAATGAATGTATGATCAGCAAGTGCAGCAGTTTGATTGGGAGAAGAAAACAATGTTGGTATTCAAAGACATTGAAGTCAGTTTGTGTAAGGAAATTTCTTCTTTTAATGAAAAATAATAAATAAAAAACTAGACCAAAAGCACTTTGATAAATTGAAAGAGAAAGTCTGAGGCTTCGCTCAAAGGGAGACACCAGTGCTGCGTGAGTGAAGGAGGGGCTTAAAATCCCCTGTTTGCAGAAACTATTCAAATCACTTGCAAGAAGCTCCTGCAGGTTTTCAAAATGTTTCTTTAACAAACCCATTGTTTCTGGGTCAGCATTAAACACTAAGTAAAACATACTTTATCAAACTAAAGATTGAATAAAGATAAATAACAGGTTGATTCTGAGACATCACGTACCTCCTCAGGATTAAATGGTCTGCTGCTCCTGGTCTCTGTCTGGCTTCTCTTCCTGTGATTTCAACCCTGAGCACCAAACAATTTTCTCCTCCTCTTTCCGCATAATGCTGTTTTGTTAGGACTGGCTCCCTCCCAGTTGCAATCTCAGCTTTCAGCCCCACCTTTCCAGATTTCCTGACCCTTAACCCCTGTTTTTTTCTTACTCCTTTTTAGATAGCACGTAAACTTTACGTGACTGCATATCAAATTTATCAACATATCCAACTAATTTTGCATCAGCAATAAGATCCTTTCAAGTAAACCATACTATAAAGAGAGACATTTTTTTAGATAGGTTTAAATGCTAAGGACTCTGTTGGTAAATAACATAAGAATTTAGAAATGCCTATAGAGTATTAGTGAGGTGGTTAGATCAACACACATCAAACAATAATGTTGTGTCACTCACTGTCAACCGGTGTGTGAATGTGTGTATGGGTCTGCATTGTAAAGCGCTTTGGGGCTGTAATACGGCTGGAAAGCGCTATATAAATGCAAAACCATTTACCATTTACTGTGTTGAGAAGGGCATGTCAAAATAGGCCATTAATCATGGCAGACACAGCAGTGATTGAATCAATCACATAATCATATTTGCTGGGAATACAAGTCCATCAGACAACAATCAGAAACTCTTTCTTCTTTCACTGTTGCACTCGAAGCAAAATGGCTCTGATTCATTACAGTCAGAGACCCAGCGAACTCCTAAACAAATAGGGAGGGTCTCCCAATCTCTTGAATACATGGAATGCATATCTAAACTATGTAGGTCATTTGGGAATTGCACTCAGTGTGTATGATTCAACTCCTTCCACATGCCATTCTCCTTGTCTCACAAGAAGGAACACTAAAAAGGGAAGCAGCTTTTAGCTTTAAAGGTCTATTGTAACAAATTGAAGAACAATAACTCTGTAGTTTCTCATTGAACTTCAAGACTTCAGGACAGCTACTTTGATCCCAAAAAGGCTATTTATTTGTAGCTCACTCAAATCCACATTATATCAACAATCAGTAATCAAACCAAGAAAAATGTCTTGTTAGCACCAGCAGTCAAAACAGACAAAAAGATAAGACCAGAATAAGTTTCTTTTTTCGAAAAAAATAAATAAATCCAAGAGTGAAATGAACAAAACAACAGCAAAAGAAAGAAATACCTCTTTAAAAAAGAAAACAGAAGAAAAAATGATAAAAGTCCACATTAAAATACAATTCTGTCAGTTTTTAGTGCTGCTGAAGTACTAAAATACCTGGAGAAACTATTAGTTTTATTCTAAGGATACGGTAGCAGCTACTAAGGCATCATCACAAACTCATTCGTCATTATGTCATGGGGTTGCTAAAAATGATGGCTTTCTTTTTCCTCCCAGAGTGAACTCAAATCTCTCAGTTCTACTCCAATTATCTTTGAAAATATCCTATGAATGTTATTCAGGCTGTTCCTATCCTTAGAAGAGAATCCATAAAACCAAGAGATAAAAGAAAAAGTTAAATAAGGTAAATAAATGCTCCACTCTGCTGACTTCTTTTGACCAGAAATGTTTTCAAATTAGAGTCATACACAGTGCCCATGTATTCATACGTCTCAACAACCTGGACATTTTCACCATGAATGGCACTTAATTTGTGTTCATCGCAGTGTCTAAAATCAGCAATTATGTCTTTTGTTTTTTTTTTGGTGTTGATATTCAGATCATTATCACAATGGCCAAAAAAAGGGTTTAAAGCAGGGCCATGATCAGACTCAGAATCAAAAATCAGACACAGGTGGACACTGTCAAATTTAGGTATCTGTTCTCGGGAAGATCTGCAGCTATCTGTGAACATAATAAAAAGGTATGATGATAGCACACAGCTTTGTGGTGAGTGTTTGACACAGATTTGCTGGACATCAGACCATTAACAAGCACCTGCTGAATTTAATCAGTAACAAAAGTTTAAGATTTCCCTGGGCCCTTTTCACCATATGTTTATAAAACAATTCTTGGCCTTGGAAAATCTTGCGAAAACCTTAAACTAGAGATTACTTATAATGACACATGAAAGCCTATTAGTTTTGTTTGCTTACTAAGAAGTAAATGACACAGCCATTATCCCTGATTAACTGCTTCCATTATCTTTATGATCAGCTACCAACTATAAAAACACAATACACATAATACTAGAATGTAACCCTCCTGAGTAAAAAAAAAGGAAGGCTGTAAAAATGCTGCATGCCAGTTTGTATTTCTTAAGAAAAAGGAAAAGTAGGTTTCATCTGAGTTCAATCCTTTGAAAAATATTTGTAATGAAAGATTTAAATAGTCCATTTGATCTTGCAAAAAATAAACTATTTTTTTGGCTTTATTTGAATAGGATAGTATACATTTTAAAATGAGCTTTTCCATCTGATGCGTGTAAAATGTATGGAAAACTCTTTCGTTTTCAGTCATTATAAACCATGGCCCATTCTTTTGACATTAATCTCTCACTCCAAAACAGTTGGGTCTACTGTAAGTATATTTGAATACTGACAGTTTTTTTTTTATATAGTTGTTGACTGGCTTAAACCCTAAACTAAATGCAAATTTGAAATTAGAGGAAGAAGTCCTATAATTTCTGTTTCATTAGAACATTCAATTTCTTTTCTTGGTTTGTGGGTCTTTCTATTTGTAATTTCAATTTCACCTTGAGATATCATTGCAGTGTCTTCCACTTTATATGGTCTAAAAAAATATTTGTAGTGTGTTTTGTCTCATTCTTTGTTTTATTTAATTATGTTTTATGTTCTTTTTTAATTGTCCAAAGAGAAGTGCTCTAGCTTTAAACATTTTTTATTTTTTCAAAATCTTTTTTTTTTCAATTGAGACAAATTAAGAAAACGAAAAACACAGCAGCCGCACACTGTGCAATATCAATTTATCTATAATCATCTTTTTATAGTAGATAATAAATAGCAAAAAATAGGAAGTCTACCTCGACCAGTGTTTTTCAATCCAGATGAATGAACTTCCTTATCAGGTTCTTTGCAAGCCTGTTAACAAGCCATTCATTTCATTCAGGTGTGTTAAGGTTATCTCTCAAACATGCAGGGCAGTGGGTCCTGAGGACATGGATTGTGAAACACTGACCTAGACACTCCTCTTCTCTTGGATGGTGGCGTGAAGGATTTCCTTTTTAAACTGTTTGAAAAATCCTGCATTGTTGCACTGTTATCCTTTTGGAAATTAATTTTACTGACCTATTTGAATTGGAGTAAATTTACATAACATCTTTTAATCATAAGAAAAAAAATACAATTAAACTATTTTCTTAAGAATATATATCTGAATTAAATGTAAGTATATTTCCTAGATTTTGAAAAACAAAAACATTTAGGAAAGAAAAAAAAAACGAAAACATAACCGGAAGTGGTGTAGACAGAGCCGACGACACAGGAAATTTAAAACGTACACAACAAAGATGGCGTCTCCCGGTGAAGATAATGTGAAAGACTCACACGTGGGGGTAAAAAAGAAGGTAAATACAAATGGGTCTTTTTAAAGATAACATTACTGCGTCATTTTAATACGTTATATGTTTACATAACAATGACGCCAGTTAAAACTTTAGTAACCTGTAGTTACAGCTGTTATATGATCTATTAGCACCAGTCAGCTAAAGCTACTTGCGTTTCTGTGCAGAGTATAAATTCAAGTCACTTAATTGTCTGCACTCCTCAAGTTTTTGCTGTTAAACTCACCGCTGTTTTTCCCCTCTGACAGCCCCCTGCTCGTTACTGGCAGGAAGAGAAGAAAGATCGAAAAAATGGAGAAGGAGATAACATTGAACAGCCTGTGCAACAGGACGAGAAAAAAGCAAAGAAAAGAAAGCAGGATGGGGGTCAAAATATATATGAACAGAAGTTCATATCGGGGGTAAGAAAATTTGAATGTCAGTGTTATTTATTGTGTATCCATCAACGTATGAATAGTTCTGTTCAAACTTAAGTATTTTATGTATTTATATATTTTTTTAGCATTATTTGATCAATAGATTTAGGGGGCTTTTGTACTTCTTTCATAGCACACCCCACCCCCTAACGACAGGTTATGAAATTTGCAAATGTATTGAAGGGTTGGCAAGTTACATTTGGAAATGTAATAACCTGTCATCAGGGAGTGGCGCGTGTGCTATGAAAAAGATTAAAAAACTAGGCTTCCTTCGTTGTAGCTGGCTTGTGAAAACCTAAACCTAAAGAGTTGACAGTTTTACAACTTTGGATATGATGGGTTTTTCTTTTCTTTTTTTTTAATCTTCAGGCTCTGTGCATTCTCATAAAAATGGGCATTTTACATGTCATTTTATGCTTCCTTTGCACAAGATACACCAGTTACCTTCCACTTAATTGATAAGAACAGCAAGTGTGAAACATATTGAGAGCATTACTGAAGGGAAAAACAAACGGCAATGCTATCAGAAAATATTTAGTTATTCGATTAATAAGTTTATAACTGCCCTGAGTGACCCATGATAACGTTTTAAGTCGCATCCATCCATCCATCCATTATCTTTACCACTTATCCAATGCAGCGTCATGGTGGAGCTAGAACCTATCCTAGCAGTTGCTAGGCAAGAGGCAGAGTACAACCTGGACAGGTCACAGGGCCAACATAACAATTCACACTTGCATCACTAGAGATGATTTAGAGTAACCTATTAATGTAATATGCTTTTATTTGGACTGTGGGAGGAAGCTGGAGTACCCAGAAAGAACCAACACATACATGAAGAGAACATCCTAACCTGATTACCTTCTTGCTGTGAAGCAGTGGTGCTAACCACACCACCAAGCCAGACCCAAGCCACATTAATCATCAATCAAATTATATCAATGGCATAATATTTGTAAAAATTATTATTTTTTTTTTAAAGAAAAAGTTAAATTGTTATCTACCAGTCAAAAGTTTGATCACATAAATGGTGTGTACTGAAAATGTATCAAGACTCTTCATATTCTTAGAAACACAATAATATTTAATCTATACTTGAGTGCAGCTTAATTAGATGAATAACTCGTAATGAATTTTCATTATTTATATGCTCAGTGTATCTTCAAGTTTCATGTTTACTTAACCCAATTAAATTTTTTTTTGTATGTAGCCTAATGAGTTTCATTCTTTTTAGAAATCAGACCCATTCCCTGGACCCGCTCCTATTCCAGCAGACAGGTTGAAGAAATTTAAGAGAAAAGACAAAGCCAAAAAGGTAAGAGTTCTTATGTACATCCAACAAGGTGCAGTCTGGTTTTCCCATACCAACATCTTTTAGCGTTTCTTCTTTTTTTTTTTTCCCCAGCCTAGCCGCCATCATTATCAGCTGAAAAACATGATTGCTAGTTCAGAAGAAGCCTCAGAAATGGCCCAGAAACAAGCCGCTCGGTTTGACCTTCTGCTCCCAGAGGATGCAGGGTAATTTATCCTAAAAGATGCCGACCTGAGCTTCTTGTTCCAGTTCATGCTCAAACAGAGATATTTAGTGATTAAAACTTGTCACTTAAATCCTTGTTGTTTTCTTATTTCAGATTTCTAGAAGGAGATGAAGATGAGGACACATGTACAATCTCACAGGAGGACATTGCAGATGCCGTTGATATATCATCAGGAGCAAAGGTACCTCAGTTATGCTTTTACTTTATTTGAAGAAATTCTATCCTAGATAATGATTAACAACAAAATTTCATGATAAAGCAGGGATGTATTTAGAAATACAGAATGCCATTATCTAATGTAGGCCATGTTTTATGTGTACTTTTTTTTTAAGATTGCTTAAAATAGCTTTAGAATTTAAAGAATCTACTGGTGTGAAATTTTTCAAAAAGAGTTATGGAAAAGAAATTTGACAACAGATTCTGATTGTATGACACAACATAAGGAAGTCTGTGATTCAGAGTTATTTGTTTGTTTAGTTTAGTGTTTTTCTTGCGTATATTTTGTTTAGTTAATTGTAAGAGCATTGATTCTACCTGACAAACTTTTTTAAAAAATGTAATTCTGCTTCGTTTTAAGGTTCTTAAGCAGACTTGTGTGCAATGCGTTGACAATAAGAGGATTTTGGTTGTGTATAAACATGTCCAGGCTCAACATAATTTCTAAGTCAACGTTTTTATCACCATACAACCTTTTTAAGCTTCTATTTACTTTTCCTATCTTCTTTTACAGTATTTCAATCTCAAACTGTCCCAGTTTGGACCATATCGAGTGGATTACAGCCGGACTGGACGGTCAGTATTGGACCTTTCATATTCAAACACTGTTTGACTTGTGGTTTATGTTATATGTTTCAGATTTTGGCTTGTCATTGTAAGAAAGACATATTTTCAAATTATGCCCTTTGAAACCAGTAAAAAGCTAAGATCATCCATCGTCAAAGCTGTGTCCTGTTTGGTGCCTCAATTAATCCCTGCAGCCGCTGATCATAGCTAAAACCATTAATGAAAAAAAGTTGTTACAGCAATTTTATTCATTCAATAACTGTTCGATTGAACAGCTGATCATGTGTCAGATTTAGCTACTGTGTGCATCTATAGAATATCTATCTATATGTTAATGTGAGTGCAGAAATTTCCACTTGTGCTATGTCCCTAATGACACATTTATGTTACAAGATCCAGCGTAGCAAGATTGTCATTGCAAAACTGTTACAAAAGCACCTGGAAGGTAGTTCACACGACACTGACAAGTTATGTTACCGAACAATTTATAAAAAGCTGTGCATGTCTGACAGTGGCAAACAATTAACTTAAAGAT